>VMBQ01001088.1:0-11646 GCA_007657795.1 Dreissena rostriformis | reverse complement strand
AAATCCTTGTGGAATTCACTTAAAGAACTAGGTATGCCATCCAAAAAAGTTAAATGTACCTCTGGAACTATTGGTTTGAACATTAATGGTGACATTATTTTTGACAAGATAGAAGTGGCTAACCATTTTAATAGTTTTTTTACAACAGTAGCATCCAATCTTGTAAGTAAATTACCAACATCTTTAGGAACATTTGGCAAAGATTTCGTGTCTGCTTTTTATTTTAAAAAGGGGGTTTTTCGAAACAGTTGCTCTTTATCTATTGTTACAGAAAACAATGTTCTTAAGTACCTGAATAAACTTAGTGCCAGTAAAGCAACAGGTCTAGACGGTATTTCATCACGTTTTGTAAGTGATGGAGCTTCTATTATTTGTTGTCCACTTACACATGTCATTAATTTATCTATAATACAAGGTGTTGTACCTGATGATTTTAAAGCTGCACGAGTTGTTCCATTGTATAAAAAGGGTAATAAAAATGAAGTTGGCAACTACAGACCTGTATCAATTTTGTGTATAGTGTCAAAAATACTTGAACGAATTGTATATGACCAAGTAGAAAACTATCTGAATAAGCAGAAGTTATTGTATGAGTTTCAGTCAGGATTTAGGAAATCTTTCTCAACCGACACATGTCTGATACATCTATCTGACTATATAAGTTTAACTTAGATAAAGGTAATTATGTTGGTATGGTTCTACTCGATTTGCAAAAAGCCTTCGATACTGTTGACCATTTTATACTTTTTGATAAACTGAAAATGATAGGGTTTTCCCCTGATGTTATAAGATGGTTCGAATCATACTTATCTAGTCGTAAACAATGTACTAATGTTTCTGGTATACAATCATCTTTGGAAAATGTCACTTGTGGTGTGCCCCAAGGCTCAATACTTGGACCTCTGCTGTGTTTAATATACGTGAATGACATGGCAGGAGTTGTAAACAATAGGCTTTATTATATGCCGATGATTCTGCTATTCTGGTGTCAGGCAAGTCTAAACTTGATATTGAGTTTTTACAATGGGTACCTATTCAAAAAATGTACTATCTGAAAGATATAAACTGTAAAGCTGCTAAGTGATACCCGAGGATCTCTTCGTGTCTTCTTATTTTGAAGAATGATTTATCCACCGATATAAATAAAATAAAGGACAGACTACACCATGACGTAAACCGACCCATACGCCATTGTAATATAGGGTAATATAACACTATTTCACAACACCATGATGCAAACCGACCCTTACGCCATTGTTATATAGGGTAATATAACACTATTTCACAACACCATGATGTAAACCGACCCTTACGTCATTGTTATATAGGGTAATATAACACTATTTAACAACAACACCATGATGTAAACCGACCCAAACGCCATTGTTATATAGGGTAATATAACACTATTTCACAACACCATTGGGCTTCGAAAAGGCTCAACTATAAAAATATAAGCTTCTCGGGGAACACCCGATTTTACACATCACTATTTTTTGAAAAGGAGGATAAACCTCTAAGCGTTACATTGACCTTCGAGGTATGGAGACATGTGTTACTCGCCTAACGTCGTCTCAAGATCGTGAACATTTGTGGTAAGTTTTTGTAATTGAATGATAAATGACAAAGAAAGGCCCCGGACAAGCACGCACATACGTATACACGGACGCAAATACAAAGAGGGCCCGACACAAATCTTTTTCCCATTGATTTTCTATCTTTATCACACCAATTATTTTTTTGTTAGTGTTTTTTTTGCAAATGGATTTCTTTAGTAGTTAATGTACATACAAACGGGTTAAAAAGCCTGGTTAACGCATGTTATTTTAGGATAAAACGCCCTGTTTACAGCATTTTGCTAAGTGGTAAAAGGCCTTTGTTAAGCATGTTGCTTTGGGGTTAAACTCCCTGGTTAAAGTATGTTGCTACAGGGTAAAAGGGCTTGTGTACAAAATGTTTGTATGGGGATGAATAATTGTTTACAGCTAGTTATATGTTAAAAGACATTAGTAAGAGCATATTACTCTGTCGTTAGAATAGAGCCTCTGTTATGAAATGATGTTTTAGGCCGGTTCGGCTAATCAGCTTACATGGGAAAACATTGCCGTCATTCTGCACTTAAGCTGATTCAGAAGCAATTTTTAAAGTACACACGATTGAATATGTTACTATTAAAATTTAATTATGTGTACACGTATTTATTTTCATACTCTCACCTACTCTTATCCCATCATAGATAACTAAATGTTGATTTATAGTGCACTAAAAGATACAATATTAATTTATAAAATAACAGACCTAAATCTTGTCTCCGTATTCTCATTCGTTCTGGAATTTAAACTATTGATAATGTATTTATTTCATTTCATTCTAAACAGGATATGACTCTTTTCCAACCGGATGAATACGTGCGTTTCAGCCACCGCTCATCAACCACCGCTTCTTTGACCCCAAGTCTGTTAATGCATTCAGCACTTCGATTTTTATTTGAAATCCTTAAATATTATAACAGTATGGTTTTGAGTTCGCTGTAACAAATATGATATCAGATTTGTCATACTTTATTACTTAAATTATTCTCCAGCTAGAGGCACGAAGTACACCACACACTGTTTTACTGCCTTTTGAAAGACTAAACTGTCTCGATTTCATCAAGCCTAACTACAGTTAACCGTTTGAACAAAACGTTTAAAGAGATTCGTACACTTCGATTGCTTGTTCAATACATTCTATGTGTAACAGCATCTATTATGGTTTCTACGTTATTACCAGTGTGCTGTAAGAACTACATGTTTGCTGGTAGGACATTTGTCATTTACTTTTATAAAAGTGTGTGTGCTTAAGGGCGTTTCCGCTTACATTTTTAAGTTTTGGTAATTGACTTACTCAATGAATTACGGATTTAAGTGACTTACATTAATTATTTCATTCATTCTCAATCGACACTGAGTCATGAACAAGAATTGCCAGTTTTCATAACGCAGAACTTGGATGTAATTTAAAGGGCGTTCAAACCAAACATAAGGAAAATCATATCCCAAGCTTCTTGTAATCATGAATCATTCATATTTAGACGGTCCGTTTTTTTAACTGAAGATCATTTTACCATCTTTTCAACATCTTTAGACTAAGCAGCTGCAAACTACATAATTATAAGGGGAATCCAGTTTCATTGTGTAAAATATCGGCTGTAAAGAGATTTATATTTCTGAATATGTCATATTTTAGATAAAAAGATTCCCCCCAAAAAAGTTGCAGTTTATTTACAACTAATAGTTTTCAGATTGCATCTTTCGAGATTCTTGTTCCTTGAAAGAAGATACGTATAAATATACTTGCGTGAGATTATTTAAATCGTAACTTTAATTTATGCCTTGAATAAAATCAAAAATAAAGTTGGAAAAAAAAACTCACCACGTGCAATTTGGATCTGATGAATGCGATGTGCTCAAGTTGACTGGCAATCGGCATTAATCGCCCATTAAAAGTGGTCTACAGTCGTGTGCAATTTACTTAAGTTTCATTCGTTTCTGAAGCCATTTGTTTTGCACAAGAGGACCATGGGTCCTAAGGCGCTCACCTACGAAACAAAGGAACTAAACTATTCTGACTTGAAGTTTTTTTACTTATACTGTCGTGTTTTTCAACAGACAGGAACCACGTTCGAAGTCGGCCCAGGTATCATGAGAACAAGTGTTCTGACAAAGATTCGTGAAGACTGGACTAAAATGTGACATCTATAGGGTTACGAATACTTTATTATTGCCATATAAAAAAAAAACTGCCTCCCAGTCCCTGTTTTTCAATAATCCAGAACCATTTTCTAACTTAGCCTAGATATCATTTGAAGAAATATTCTGACCAAGTGTCATGAACATTGGACAATACATGTGAATTATAAAGTGTTAACAAGGTTTAACTATAGCCATATCAGGCAAAATCCCCCCCCCATGGCGGCCATGCTTTCATCAGACCAGAACCNATGTGACCCTGCTGATAAGCCTCCCCTAGAAGCATTTTCAAGATTAACAACCTTAGTGCCCATCCAAGTAGGAGTGTGTTTTGCATATCAACTCAAAGTACACCATCATATCTTCGTGAAATATGTATTGAGTATTATACCGACGCCCCTGTAACGCATGAGTTAAACCAATTCAAAAGTTCGTTGTAAGTGTGTAGAGTTATAGATGTATACATGGTTGTCTCATTTGAAAAATGTCGAATCTCCAGTTAGCACTGATTGTTTGCAAGTTCGCAACAGCCAGGAGTTTAAATGTCAGGAAAGTGTATCCGTGTGGACCAAACAACGCGTGTGTATGCACATATGATACACAGGAACGGATGTCAATGGACTGTGAAGGAAGGGGGAATCTTAAACTTTCTGAGATATGTGCGTTTATTGGAAATGTAACATCACTTAAGGCCGGAAGAAATAACCTAGGCAACGTTACAGCATTAGATATCAAAGGGTGTGAGAAACTGACAGAAATACATTTTAATTTTAATCAGATTGCTTACATAGAACAAAGGGCATTCCAGGACTTTCGGAAATTACATGTATTAGATCTTACGAGGAATTTGCTTCAGGTCTATTCCAAAGACTGGGATGCATCCTTTCTTCCAAAGAACCTTCGGACATTAACAATAAACGGCAATCCAATACCAGATAATGCCACCTTTCCGAATCTGAACAATGAAGACGATCTTGATAAACTCACAACGAATGTGGCGAGGATTTCCAATTGTTCTATTATAATAACTGTTCGGACTGTATACAATTAAATCACCACATTGAGTTCATTTACAACACAACACTTTGATAAGATTCTTGATCATATTTTATTTTCTATTTCACCACAAGTTTCATAATATTCCAAAATAATCTATTTTAACTTTAACACTTAATATTTAGTTCTTTCCTTATTGCTGGTCTAAATGCAACTGACTCAAATCCCTAAAAACTGAGAATCTCCAAAGTCATGGTGTCCGTCATAAATCAAAGAGATACAGAATTGACATGTTATCTGATTGCAATTAAGAGAGAGCTTGGAAATGTAAACATCTAGCCCCATTTGAACTAATTAATAAAGCCATTAACCCGAGTTTATCAGCCCCACTGCCATGCCCCACATGGAATCTACAGGTCAGGGAGTCAAGTGTCAGCCCTACCATGATGTCTGCTTAATTACTCGCATTTCGCGACACTCCCGCCAAAAGATCATGGCAATACAATCACCCATACATGAACAATACACAAACCAATCATGAACATACATGAATAACACATGAAAATTTAAGCAACCATAAATGCACAATACATGAACCAATCATAAACATACAATCAACCACACATGAACAATTCATGAACCAACCATGAACATACAACCAACCATACATGAACAATACATGAATATAAATGATAACCATGCTTACATGTACTGAAAACAATCATACAAAAACCATTTTTTTTTGTNTTCTGACCAAGTGTCATGAACATTGGACAATACATGTGAATTATAAAGTGTTAACAAGGTTTAACTATAGCCATATCAGGCAAAATCCCCCCCCCATGGCGGCCATGCTTTCATCAGACCAGAACCATTTTCGAACAAAGCTGAGATATCATTGGAACAACGTTCTGATGAAGTTTCATCTAGATCGGACAATAAATGTGACTTCTAGTGTGTAAACAATGTTCTACTATAGGACGGACAAAAAGTTGTCACAAAAGCTCACCATGAGCACGTTGTGCTCAGTTGAGTGAAAACAAAAAACATTAATGGATCAAACATGACCTGTTTCTTAGCGCAGACATTTGGTATTCGTTAAATAACTGCTGCGTGCAGATGTAAGGCGATGCTGACATTGATGGTGGTGATTGTGATGCAAGTGTTGGTTGGAGGTAATCGGAAGTACTGTTTATGCTGCTGATGTTTGTGGCGTTCATGCTGATTTGAGCGGTTATGGTTCTGATGTAGCCGGTAAATATCGATGGCAGAGATGCTGAATTCGGTTGTGATGATAATGATTTGAGTGTTGGTGGTGTTGTAAAACTGATATCGGTTGTGCGGGAGTGAAGGACAACTTATGAGGACACATTTGTGATAGAAACTGATGGACAAACGCCCATGTTGATTCCAGCAAACTATCCTATACTTCGCCTCCAAGAAGAATTTTAAAATGGAAAATATGAAGCCTCTAACCCTTTCCTTTTGGTTGTTTTTAGTATTAAAAGTGAAAAAGGACAGGTTTTCTCCCTTCATTCCAAATATTGCTCTTTAAATGTAAATTATCTTTAAATGAATTTTACTTCAGTGAATTAGTTAAAATATTGTATAATAAAATATTGGGTACACTTGATTATAAGTCACTCGTACATTTTGTATGATAATATTATGATATATGCCTACAATTGTTGTATTAACGTTGTGTACGGGAGACGAGATGTAGTCTCGGTCTCAGTAGTCTGTTGTGCGACGTGTTTGGAAATTGGAGTTAATCTCAGCACTTTTCCTCAAAGGAAACCATGACCGGTATGTTATAATACGTTCGTACAATCTTATAGTAAAAATAAAATAGATAACAGTTAATTTCCTGGTTTCTTAGTTATTCATAAGAGTTAATCCCATTAACACCTCTTTAGGTGTAAGACGTAGAACCCGTTCTATTACATTGGTGGTGATGCCGGGGAGTTTTTTTGTTAAGGGAAATAATAGGAATTTATTTTAAAGGGAAATAATTAGTCTTTCTTAGGGAAACGATAGAATCATTTTCATGCTCGATGATATATATTTGTAGTTGATTGAGATTTAAAGTTGATAGAGATTTTGAGAATTAATGTTGATAGTGATATTGAGATTTAAAGTTGATAGAGATATTGAGATTTGAAGTTTAAAGAAATATTGAGATTTGAAGTTGATAGAGATATTGAGATTTAAAGTTGATTGAGATTTGACGTTGAGAGATATTGAGATTTTAAGTTGATTGTGATATTGATATTTGAAGTTGATAGAGATATTGAGATTTGAAGTGGATAGAGATATTGAGATTTGAAGTTGATAGAGATAGTGAGATTTAAATTTGATAGAGATATAACGATTTGATGCTGATTGAAATATTGAGATTTGAAGTGTATTTAGATTTAGATTTAAGTGTTGGTATTGATATTAATGGTTGATTGATGCTGTGATTAAGGATTGTTTCAGTTTAATATTGAGAATTATCTGAGTAGTGAGAATTTAACTTATTTTGTGTTTACACTGTGTGTGTTAACTAATTGGATATTTTATCAGTGTTATTCAGTGACGGTCAGTGGTGTTTTAGTGAGACATTCACATCGATTCCAACCCAGGGTTTTACACTCGGTTTTTGTATTTAAATGTAAACCTGTTGTTTTCTATGAGTTCTTGATTAGGACAGATTGTATATGTTTACTCTGATATAAGGGCTGTAAAGCATAAACAGAAAATGGCTTCTGATATGCCCAGATTGGAAGAGTTTGAGCAGCAAGTTAATGATAGGAGCTTTTACAGAGATGCGTCCCATAGGCAACTTTACAATGATCCTTAAGAGACTAGGACAGATAACACCTTAAATAGAAGGTTTGAGTATGAAGCTAGAAGTAGTACAGATTTAGTAGACTATGCAACCCCAAACACGAGACCCACAAGTAGAAATGTGATAAAATTAGAAGACTTAAAAGCAATCTTTAGTTCTATTTTGGAAGACAAATTGAAAAATTCAACGTGAACCTCATACCAGCTGGTAATAAGAGCAATGTTCAGTCGAATAGTAAAATTAATTTTGATCGTAGTCAGAATCCAAGAAATGGTATTTCATGTTTTAGAAACTTAGGTCATCGGAACTATAGACTTAATGATTGGAAATACCAAATTAGCTTTAGAGACGATTTCTTTCGAAAAAGATTTCATCCAAATCCCAGGAATAGTATATTTGAGAATCCTCATGCAAGGCAGGATAGTAGAATTGAGAAGCAGTATAGACCGGTATTTTCTAGATCCAAGAATGCAACACCCTACATGGGTACAAGACATTGTTTTAGAGAACTAACTTGTAGATTATGTAAGGGCATTGGACATATAGAGAGACGCTGCCCTGTAAAGAACCAGCTTGTCGAACACACAAATAAGCCAATTAAGGCAAATACATGTAGTAGTAATATTCGTAATGGCTGTGTAGTTGTACATTCAAAACTGCATGAGGCCCAGAACCAAGTTGCATACCTGGAGAAAATGTTGTCTGTGACGGAGACAGCCAAAAAGAGCACAGACAGTAACCTAGTATTGGAACCTGAGGTGATGCTATTCGAGCACCAGGCTGCCTCACAGACACTTCGAGATAAGATGAAGGCTGAAAAGCATGAGGCTGAAAGAGACATTCAGAGTAACCTTACAACAGAACACAAGAATGAGCTCCAAGCAATAGTGCAAACTTTGAAAAACAAGCACCAGAAAGAAATACAGGAATACGAAGAAAAACTGTATGCTTTTGATGTGCGATATGAACAAGCAGTGTCTAAATGTGAGACAGAAACGGCTTAAAACCTCTGTAAAATAGAGGCTGACCAGTTGGAAGCGTTAGCACAAATGGAGATAAAAAAGAAGATCCTTAGAGATGAAATGAAGAACCAATTGACATTATTCGAAGAAAACATGTTCAAGCTGAAACAACAATATAAACTTAAGAATAAGCAGCTGAAAGTGTCAGGTATCACGCAACAGGTTGTGGCATCCATATCGAGTGTTAGAGAACACAGCAAGGAGATGGATCACGAGTATCAGAATGAGATGAAATTTGTTATGAAGACATACTGTAATGAACGTGTTGAACTGAAAGGTAATGACCGAGTATCCGGCCGTGTGCGCCCGCGGATCAATGAGGACATCAGTTTTTCCCAGAGGAGGTAATCGTGCAATTGGACCAGGACGACCGCAGGATACAGTAATAGCAAGGGCCTTATTCAGACCGACCGCTACGGATCGTAAACTTTAACCGTGAATAACAATTGGGATGTGCGAACATTAAGTAAAAGTGTTGATTATGATTTTCATTTTGAGAGTGTAACATGTTAACTGTGTTGTGGTGAAAATGATATTAAACGTGTTTTCTGGACAATGACGACAGTAATGTGCAAACATTTAAGTTAAAAATGTTGATTATGAACTCTTTATGTCGAATATGTTAAATTGTGTACAAATTGATCTCAACAGTTGTTTCCGTAAATATTTTAAAAAAAATCCATTATATTCATTTATTTTTTGTGTTAAGGGGGAGGAATGTAATAGGACAGGTTTTCTCCATTCATTCGAATTATTGCCCTTTAGATGTAAATTATCTTTAAATGTATTTTACTTCAGTGAATTAGTTAAACAATTGTATAATAATATGTTGGGTACACTTGATTATCAGTCACTTGTACATTTTGTATGATAATATTATGATATATGCCTACAATTGTTGTATTAACTATGTGTACGGGAGACGAGATGTAGTCTCGGTCTCAGTAGTCGGTTGTGCAACGTGTGTGGAAATTGGAGTTAATCTCAGCATTTTTCCTCAAAGGAAACCATGACCGGTATGTTATAACACGTTCGTACAATCTTAGAGTAAAAATTTAATATATAACAGTTAATTTCCTAGTTTCTTAGTTATTCGTAAGAATTAATCCGTTTAACCCCTCTTTAGGTGTAAGACGTAGAACCCGTTCTATTACAAAAGAATTAGAGTCGCGCTCTGGTTAAACGGGGCTTTATGCATGTGCATTAAGTGCATTAAGTGTCGTCCTCGATTAGCCTTTGCAGTTTACGGTATTTTATAAGTGTTGAAAGGTTGATATCAAGAGAAAGTGAGCAATTCTGAACTAAGATACAATTAAAGACATAGAGCGATTANATGATATATGCCTACAATTGTTGTATTAACTATGTGTACGGGAGACGAGATGTAGTCTCGGTCTCAGTAGTCGGTTGTGCGACGTGTGTGGAAATTGGAGTTAATCTCATCACTTTTCCTCAAAGGAAACCATGACCGGTATGTTATAACACGTTCGTACAATCTTAGAGTAAAAATTTAATAGATAACAGTTAATTTCCTAGTTTCTTAGTTATTCGTAAGAGTTAATCTCTTTAACCCCTCTTTAGGTATAAGACGTAGAACCCGTTCTATTACAAAAGAATTTGAGTCGCGCTCTGGTTAAACGGGGCTTTATGCATGTGCATTAAGTGTCGTCCTCGATTAGCCTTTGCAGTTAACGGTATTTTATAAGTGTTGAGAGGTTGATATCAAGAGAAAGTGAACAATTCTGAACTAAGATACAATTAAAGACATAGAGCGATTAGAGTATCGACAAGAGAGTGGCAATTTATGTTTTTTGGGGGTTTAATCATCATGGAATTAAATGGAACATATCTGTTAAATGTAATGTTTATATGAGCAAAAGACAACTTAAATGTTTTCGGGTAGTTACGAGCCTTGTTCTGGGAAAATTTGGCTTGATGCGTCGTCCCACATAAGCATGTGCAGTCAGAACAGGCTAATAAATTACGACACGTTTAATACTGGATTTTTGTTTAGATGAGACTTCTTTTAAACGAAAAGTTCATAGGAAGCGGAATGTGTTGTCCCTGATTAGCCTGTGCCGACTGCACATTATTAGGGACAGTATTGTCTGCCGTGATGTGCAATTTCTTCTTGTAATAAATGGGTAGCGGTGGTGGCGAAACAAACTCATCGTTGCATTCGGATTGCATAAGACTAAAATATACAAAACAGAACAGAACAAAAACACTACAGCATTAATGTCAATTTCAAATACCAACATAGCATATTGTGGGGATTATTTCGAGCTATTTTTCAATAATAAGTGTACAAATTGAATCTTGTAAAAAAACTATAAAAAAATGTTATTGTTTAGTTCTATTTGCATCCGGCATCAGTTAAGTTTTCTTGAACACTTCCTCTTATCAATCGACCAATCGTCTTTAAGCTTCCTTGTTGAGAATGACACTCAGTTATCAACTACTGGCTGAAGTGTGAAAGCATTGCTATGTATAAAAAAAAATCACTTCTTTCTTCTAACTTCCTTGTGCACCTTTAGGGTGAATGTTTTATTCTTACAAGAAGACCAAGAGTCAAAGGGCGCTCACATGTCACTTGAACGTTTCTGAAAAGGTAGTGTTCACATGGTTTGACATAATACATATAGGGAAAACTTTCCGGATCTTAAACAACCAACAATCCTTTTCGAACGCAGCCCGGATAAATACAATTATTGATTTCCCCGAGCGAGTTTCATGATGAGTGGGTAAAACATGTAACTTCTTGAGTGTTCAAATTGTGTAGTTATGCCTTATTGTAATCTTGCTTTTCAATGGGAAGGAAACACATTTCTCTCGTTTGAGTTTTATTTAGATTGCGCAAACAAACGTGACTACCGTAAAGTGTCGCGGATAGTAGACATTCGTAGTCGATGATGGATTAACTGTTTGTGGGGAAGGTAGATTTTTCAATTACAGATAAAGCGGATTTTCTATACGTCGATTTCTATTGGGGCGAAAGCCGCTGTCATTTTCGCCAAATTACAGACGCCCTTGTAACGCATGAGTTAACCAATTCAAAAGTTCGTTG
>VMBQ01001087.1:192154-204263 GCA_007657795.1 Dreissena rostriformis | reverse complement strand
AATAAAGTGCTTATTAATCATTATAATATAATAGATATATGTGGCAGGTAATTTAATAAGGTGTCCAAAGTCAGGAAATATTAAATATTTAGTATAACCTCTTTAAATTGTGTATCATTGGGTGCTGTAATTGGTGGCTTATAAAAAAAGGGTAACAGAAAAGAAGTTAGTCCAGATATAGTTAAGTACATGTATCTACTAACAAATTACATCCCAATTCCTACCTCATAAATTAGTTAATAAAATTTGATAGAATAATCCAATCTGTAATATTTAAGTTATCATTAAAAATAAATTGATTGTGGACCTCCTAAATAATAGTTGGACGTTATACTCAAAATTAAACATTAAAAAATTCTCCATATTTTTGTTTAAGTATCTTATAGGGTAAGTTACCTAGAGATAAACAAATTTAATTTTATAAAGCACCGCTTCAACTAAGAACTTTCACCTATTATCGCGTAACAAACATCCAGCCAATTAAGCTGATCTGAGTAGGCTTGAGTAAGGTACAATCAAGAATAGGCACTTGGAATAGATTTTTACCTACATTTGGGGACCTTCTATTACCTTCCATTAGTCTTTACCTCTACTCAATTGAAGGGCCCCATATAGTGCCCAATCAAGACCAAGTAGGACTTGGGACCCCAGAGTAATAAGCACTCTCCACAAATCCTCTATTAAGCTATAAAATAATCAAATCTAACATTTTGTGCTGATATGAAGGTATCATGTCATGATATCTGTATATAATATATATATATCATCAGTGACACAAATTGATGCAGTTGTACAGTCTTAATTTACATAAGTGTCACTCCATCTTAATTGCTCAAATTGTTTCTGTTGTAGAATTTATTTGGTATAATAGCTTGATAAATTGTGTTGTGTTTTTTGTTTCAGATTTATCATGAGGCTGAGATTGAAATATGATACCAGATGACGAGGTGAAATTGTGAACAAGTGAATTCAGCCAAGTGTATAAAGTCCAAACAAATGTGTTACAAACATATTACAATCATGGATTCATAAATGAAAGTGAATGAAATTTGAACTACTGAATGTTCATTTGGTTGAAATTGGAGAGGACGTTGCATAGAAAAGGATGTGAGTGATCCACACTGAAACATTTACATGAAACTGAAACATTTAAGGTAAAAGCTTAGTTATTTTACTAAGAATGGCTGGTATGTCAGGTGTAGGAGTATTTTGGGCAGTTTTGTCCATAGTGAGTGCTATATTTTCAAGTGTCGGATTTTTCATGCCGCATTGGATTAGAGGTCATTTGACCTTGAACTTCCCTGAAAAATCAACGCAGACATTTCCGGTGCATTTTGGGATTTTTCGCCGATGCAATTACCCAGCTATAGGAAGTGATGGTAAAATAACGATGATTATGGAGTGTGGACGGTATACGACTTTCGGTGATATTCCAAGCGTTTCATGGCAGATAGCGACACTGATTATTGGACTCGGTTGCGGTTTGTGTTTTCTTGTGGCCTTGACCTCAGTGTTTGGAATCTGTGTCAAGGGCATCGTCATAGCAACTGTGGCGCGGTCAGCTGGTATTCTACAAATGTGCTCAGGTATTCATAATTTCAAATATAATGCAATTCAGGCCTTTTCCTTGCTTATCTACGGGTCTGTTGAATGGACCCATTTCAAAAGCCAACTGCCATGGTAAATCATAAAAATCCAAATTTGAAAAAAATAGTTCCCAATAAAATGAATTTAATTTTATTTTTTGTGTGGAAGAATTGTCTTATGATTATTATATATAATTTTTATTTCAACTACATCTAAGTAAGTATACTAGTCAACTATAATTTATATGATTTTTTTTTTGTAGAATTTGAATTATTATAAATTGTAATATTAAATTAGTTTTTCCCAAATCATTGGACTTTTTGCTTGAACAAAATCCCGATCGCAAAATTCCATTTTCCCCGAATCTCCCGGAAAAGGCCTGCAATTATTTTTGTCTTTGAAGGTGAGCTAATCAGGTCAGTCACTGTCTGGGCTTATGTTGTTATCAAACATGTTCTAAATCAATCTCTTTAACCCTTTGAGCGCTGGAACCGGATTTTGAAGGCCTTTGCAAACAGTTTGGATCCAGATGAGAAGCCACAGAACTTGGCGTCTCATCAGGATCCAAACTGTTTGCTATTCTGATACTATTCTTTGAAAAAAAATAAAAGAAAATGCTAATTTTAGAAATTTAGCAGACAACATTTTAGCAGACGACAAATTTAATTTCCCAGCATGCAAAGGGTTAACACAATTGCAGTTTTCTCCAAATGGAATATAACTGGGATTGACCTTTAAAGGGACTGTAACCCACGAATGACGAAAAAAGAAAAGTTCTAAAATACATTATTTTTTTTACAATTATAAGTTTATATTGATTAAAATATCACGACTGGTATATTACATTACTTGAAAAAAATTCGTATTTTCAGTATATTCGGTAATAAAATGTGAAATCGAAAGTACATCGGGAAAATAGGTGACATAATGATATACACACTATAAATAACACAAGTAGATTGATAATTTTATATATAAAATATATACAATTCACTTACCCATGCACAATTTGCATTCCTGGGTTTACCACATGACGATGATGATCAATCTACTTGCGTTATTTACAGTTACATGTAACTGGTAGTTACCTGGTAGTTACCTGGTAGACATACCCAGTAAAAATAAAAAAATAAAGTAAAAATAAAAAACAACCTTTTTTCAAGTAATGTTGTATACCAGTCATGATATTTTAGTCCCTTTAAATAATTCATTCACATAAATTGATTTTAAATATACCCAAAATTCTTGTTGACATGGCAACCAAAGTTATCTCATAAAAATGTCAAAAGTCTGTTCAGAAATTATCCTTTGGTGGTCCTTTATCAAATTTATTCAAATAATCTCGATTCATTAAAAAAACAATTATTCTTATGCAGTGGAATATGCTTATTACGCATGAAAAAATAAAACTCCAACTTTTAAATACATGTAGAGTTTAAATACATGTAGAGTTTAATAACCTGTCGTAAGATGTTAGGAAAACAATCAAAAGTTGCTCATTACTTTTAGATCTTAGTTTTTATGCTTATGTACTGGATAAAATCTTTTCTAAAACACAAAGGCTGACAGACGTACAACATTTGGTATGTAACATCATACAGTGGCCCTCTTCTAAGTTTGTTGATATCATGTCCCTGCGGTAAAACCTGAAATTCTTTATGTAAACTTATCTAGTAATAATGACAGCTTTAAAAATGGTCTCTCAGAGACTCTCCCATCCTCTAAATTGGATCCATTTTTTTTTTTAAATTAGGGATGTCTAGTATATTTATTTCTATATTTGGGATATTTCATACAGAAATTCCTTTAAGCAAACAGCATAGACCCTGATGAGACGCTGCATTTTGCGGCGTCTCATCTGGGTCTACGTTGTTTGCCAAGGTCTTTTTTCTAGACGCTAGGCATAAATGGATTAATACCAAGATATGACTTCATAACAGAGCTAAATAAATGTTGTTAGCCCTAATCCTCTACTTAACTAGAAATATCTGATGAAGACAATGTTAGGGGTTTATTCACCAACCATTGATTTCAGTTTCTGACCATGTGTTGTGCTAATAAACGATGGAAATCAAATGTCAAACATGCATTCACTAGCCTTATTGAAAGAACTTGATCCTTTTCCTTTGACAAGGACTCTCATATGGACATATCATATCCAAACTCAATGCACTCAAAACCCAAGTTTTCATCAAGCCCGCAAATCGAGTTATTTTAACAATTAAGTATTCCTGCTATTAGGCGCATGTCATAAATTGCTCTCAAGCAAACCCTGTTGCAGAATGAACGTGTTTGTATTATGTCAGTTACTGGTTTGTATGAATGGACAAAACTGGGCTTTAACCCTTTGCATGCTGGAAAATTTGTCGTCTGCTAAAATGTCGTCTGCTGAATTTCTAAAAATTGCAATTTGAACACTTTAGAGGCCACATTTATTGCCTACAATTTAACCCCCTTTGAGTGCTGGAACAGGATTTTGAAGGCCTTTGCAAACAGTTTGGATCCTGATGAGACGCCACGTTCTGTGGCGTCTCATCTGGATCCAAACTGTTTGGATTTTGAAGNTTTATTTTTTTTATTTATTTATTTTTACTGGGTATGTCTACCAGGTAACTACCAGTTAACTATAAATAACGCAAGTAGTTTGATCATCATCGTCACGTGGTCAACCCAGGAATGCAAATTGTGCATGCGTAGTGAATTGTATATATAATATATATACAATGATCAATCTACTTGCGTTATTTATAGTGTGTATATTGTTATGTCACCTATTTTTGTGATGTACTTTCGATTTCACATCAAAATTTTATTACCGAATATACTGAAAATATGAACTTTTTTCAAGTAATGTAATATACCAGTAGTGACATTTTAATCAATATAAACTAATAATTGTAAAAACAAACAGTATTTTAGAACTTTTCTTCTTTCGTCACTCGTGGTTTACAGTCCCTTTAATTTTTTTTATCACAAATGTTGACTATGTTGGGACTGCCGGACATGTGTAATCACTGTATTCTTTGGTCTATGTCACAAAGGTTTAATTTTGACATTAACAGCTTGTTATTGTAACTTACTGTCACTTCATCATTTATCATGTAATTTTAAAATAATTTTCCACAAAGGTTCAACACTTAGAGACTATATTTCATGTGTACTTAACATCTCCATACCTCAAAGGTCAAGGTAACACTTAGAAGTCAGTAGTTTGAATTGGCCATAAAACAGCTGGTCCAGACTGTATCCTTATCATTGATTTTTAAATTTGTCCACCATGTGGAGTAGGTCGTCACTTGGGCAAACACACTAAAGGCTAAAAGTAAAACATGTGCATGTTGTCAAGCATTATTGACAATGGGATCAACATGTTGCTGATAGGCATCTAGTTTAAGTATAATATCAGTTTAGTCATCAATATGCCTCTTTAATGCTATTGCAAGGCCAGGATGTTATCCATTTCAGAGAATGTAGTGCGGAAGGTGAATGTGCCTGCTCACACTGTGGTCTCCCTGACTTTCTGGGACATACCGGGCCGTGAGGATATGGACATGCACAAGTCCTACTTCAGAAATCTTGATGCAGCCATAGGTATACTTGTGTTAGGCTGGTTTTTAGCTCATCTGTTTTCGAAGAAAACCCAAGGTATTGCATGGCCCTCTCGTCTTCCGCGTCGTCATGGTCGTGGTCGTTGTTGTCCGAAAACTTTAACATCGGCAAAAACTTTTGCAATATTGAAGATAGCAACTTGATATTTGGCGTGCATGTGTATCTCATAGAGCCGCCCATTTTGAGTGGTGAAAGGTCAAGGTCATCCTTCAAGGTCAAAGGTCAAAACAGCTTGTATTTTTTTGGAGGGGGGGGGGTTTGTGTGTATCTCATCAACCTGCACATTTTGAATGGTGGAAAGGTCAAGGTCAATGATGACCTTCAAGGTCAAAGGTCACAAAAACAAAATCCAAGCACCCACAGCCGAGCGTTGGCATCCGCTCGACGGTGCTCTTGTTTTGCTTCATCTTATGGAATAGTTGATGTACATATAAGACTGTTGGTGATCAGTTTGAGAAGTAAGAATACTTTTCAATCATGTTTGATATTTGCTTAGTTTCGACAAATAATTTTTCACCAGTTCTTTTACTTAAATTGTAAAGATGTATTCTTATAAAATTAAAATTAAATCTAAAATGGGTATTTGCAAGAAATAAATATTTTGGGAATTCTTTAGATACCAGATGTTTCGGATCTTTTGAACATCATTTAAGAAACAATGAACTGTAATGGGAACCAATCAATAAGAGCTCCATCAAACAATGTGCCTTACTCTAGGGGTCAACAGTCACTGATTTGAATTGTGAAAGGCACTTTGATACAACAAAGTAAAAGCACATCTTTGCTCTTTAAGGAGTCTGTTATGGATTTTTTTATTTTCTTTGATTTTGGAAATTTTAACTCTACAATCTGATGGGGAGTAGTACCATTTTCCAGTAACAACTTTACATGGAGGAAGAATGTTGCAAAATAAGGAATTCTGTTTTTAATTTTAATTGAAGTCTGATCGCGTTTCAAAGACTGTTTTAATTTAATTTGAGTTTAATTACAGATTTATTGAAGTGTTATGACAGAAAATAGAATTCCGTTGATACAAACATTAAAATATTGCACATATACTAGAAGATTAAAAAAAAAAGAAAAGAAAAAGAAAAAAAAAATCATTTGTTTAGGAAATGCATCAATTAACACCCCTAAACATTCATAAAACCTTATCAAAGACAGACTAGGTTTTAAAGGGTTTTGCTGACTCAGGTTTCACTGAGGTGGTTTTAAGTGGTGAGTGTTTGATGCAAATCCTGATGCACAGTTTTTTACCATTGTTATTTTGACCATGCATACTTTTGAATGGGAGGCTTACTCTTGTAAATTCCATTATTCCTTTCTGTTTGGATGTTCTCCCTTTCATTAAAACAGTTAAAAACAATGTTTTGTTTGCCTTCAAAGAAGGAATAATAGTAGTTGCACTGTCTGTCTTCATGGCTAGGCTTATTTTTCTGTCTATTTGGATTCGTTTCTGTGACATAACTTTTACTGGGTGGATTCTTATATAACCTCATAATGTAAAGTTCACATCATTATTTGTCATGACCAGGTAATGTGTCAGACACAAGTCATGGTGATAGTGCAAGAATTATTGTTTCTACTTTCTATAAACTTCATAATGCCTTGATTAATTTATATACATGTGCATGCATAACTTACACATAAGTAATCCACTTATCAAACAAACGTTGTATACAATTCTATTCTCCAGTGTCTAAGGTCAAGGTAACAATTAAAGGTTAACCCTTTGCATGCTGTGTAATTTGTCGTCTGCTAAAATGTTGTCTGCTGAATTTCAAAAATTAGCATTTTCTTCGATTTTTTTCAAAGAATACTATCAGAATAGCAAATAGTTTGGATCCTGATGAGACGCCACGTTCTGTGGCGTCTCATCTGGATCCAAACTGTTTGCAAAGGCCTTCAAAATCCGGTTCCAGCGCTCAAAGGGTTAATGTCAAGATTTTTTGTATCCGCCATAGAATGTATAAATTTCTGGATGAATTTCAATATAACTTTGGATGATAATTCTGCATGATCAGATTATGTGTCACTGTTTTGGTCAAAGGTCATTGTGACAATATAAGGTCAGAGATCAAATATTTAATAACTACTTCACCAGTCTTCAAGGTAATATATTTTAACCTCTTGCCCGAAGTATGGTGCTTTATTGAAAACAGACAAAAAATCCAATAGCCGGATAATATAAATTATAAATTTCTATTGGCCCAAATAACATTTCACCAGTCCTGGACTGTCAGGCTTATAATTAGGGTAAAGACTGCTTTACAAATCCTAAATGACTTAATTGATTTCAATATTAGCCCTTTCAGTGCTGGAACCGAATTTTGAAGGCCTTTGCAAACAGTTTGGATCCAGATGAGACGCCACAGAACGTGGCGTCTCATCAGGATCCAAACTGTTTGCTATTGTGATAGTATTCTTTGAAAAAAAATGAAGAAAATGCTAATTTTAGAAATTCAGCAGAGGACATTTTAGCAGACGACAAATTTCCCAGCATGCAAAGGGTTAACAATTAAGGTGAGGGGGGAGGAATAGTATTTCCCCCATTAGACTCATGTCATAAATTGCATTCAAGCAACCCTGTTAAATGATTAAAAGTGTTTTTTTCTTGTCAGTTACTCGTTTGTATGAATGGACAAAGCTGGGCTTTATATGAAACATGCAACATTAATCAGATGTTTTTGTGGTCTTTGCAAAACACACTTAAATGACTCTACTTTGTTGGGCTCTTTTGAAATTTAAATTGATTTTAGCAGTTGTAGAAGCAAACTATTTTAATATGTATGTATAGCAGACTGTACATATAGAAAGCCTAATCCGAAGCCATTTTCGATTCAGTTATTATAAATCAGTTATAAAGCTCATGTTAAGACTTTGTGTTAACCCTTTGCATGCTGGGATATTTGTCGTCTGCTAAACTGTCGTCTGCTGAATTTCTAAATTTAGCATTTTCTTCATTTTTTTTCCAAAAATACTCTCAGAATAGCAAACAGTTTGGATCCTGATGAGACGCCACGTTCTGTGGCGTCTCATCTGGATCCAAACTGTTTGCAAAGGGCTTCAAAATCCGGTTCCAGCACTCAAAGGGTTAACGTTGTGAAATCTTTTGCACCAGCATCATCATCTGATGGAGTTCATAGTGTGAACTGTTGCCTAACCGAAATCGTTTGATTGAGATCTTCTTGTAATTTTTATTAAATTTACAGTTATTACAATTCATTTGTAAAGGCCACATACCAATCAGTATTTATCCTAAATATGGACAAGTAATAAAACAATTCATATCTGCCACTTTTCACACCAGTTTATTTTATGACATTAACAATAATACATTATTGAATTTAAAAAAATAAAATATGCAGAAAAAGTCAGTTCTTTTGCTGGTTATTTTACATATATTAATTTTACTTCTTCTAATCATTTGACCACACTCGCAGAAGTCCATGGGACAACTTTTGTCTTTTTCATAATTAGAATTTTTTTTTTCTTCTGAAAATCTATTAAAAACAAAAATTATGAGTAAAGCAATAATTTAATAAATAATTTACTGGATATTCTTGAAAATATAATACTAGTCTATATAAGCCATCAGCAATATGCCCCTTTAAAATGTTTTCATTCCTTTTTACGATTTTAAAACTACAAGTTTACTTAATGGTGTTATTCCATGACTAAGGCAGCATTAATTATTGACCCACATTTATTTTGACCACTCAGGGTGTTTACCTGAAGGAAAATAATATTGTTGTAAGGATTACTGCACTAATACGGTCACCGAGTTTTCTTTGCTGTATAAATAATAAATCATAACATAACTGACTTGACTTGCGTAACATAATGTTATGGACCATTAATTCTGAAAAATACTGGGTCATTATAAAACAGTAAAGATTAACCAGCTGTCATATGCAAATATTTTGTTATTGTTCACAAAGTAGTTCAGTCGAAATCACTCTACCATGGTACATGATAAACATCTTATATAATGCTCACCTCAGGCACAACCAGGGGCCCATATTCACGAACCAAATATAAGACTTAAGTCTGACAATAAAGAATGAAACTTTTAATGTTCTAAAAAAATGTATTGTTGAGTCTAACTTCACATTTGATACCTCAAATTGCATCATATATCTCATAGAACAGTGGGCTTTTGACATTCAAAGCCTGCCTCTATTCAATCTTTAGAGTAAGATTTCTTGAGTCTATTCTTTATTCTAATTATCCCCTGCCGAAGGGCGCAGGGATATTGTTTTGGCGTTGTCCGTCCTTCCGTCTGTTCTTCCGTCCGTCCGTCCTTCTGTCTGTCTGGCACTTTTGTGTCCGGAGCCATATCTTAGAAGTGCTTTGGCGGATTTCATTAAAACTTGGTATGAGTATATATATGGATAAGAGGATGATGCACCCCAAATGGCATTGTACACCATCTTTTCATTACAGAGTTATGGCCCTTTGTATATATTCTGTGTCAATGCAGCATGTGGGGAAATACGTCAAATCTGTGACAAAGCTCTAGTTTGGTTAGGGATATCAATTCAACGAATTTGCTTGTTAGCCTTATAATAGGTTGGTGAATATAGACCATGCTCATGCTTATTGCTATCACCATTAGTCTGTCATTGGTCATCCATTGTCTGTCATCAACATAAAAATTGCCTTGTGTACACTCTGGAGACAACATTTATTGCCCACATTTCATAAAACAAGGTCAGGACAATTCCAATTGTACCTCAGAACTGGGCCCTGTGAGGTCAAACACTAGATCACTCGGTCAGATTAAAGAATAAGCTTGTTTATTTTAGAAGTAATATTTTTTGCTTAATCCTAATGAAACTTGCAAAGATTATTTGTTCTTTTGATATCGTAGCTGAGTTTGAAAATAGTTTTGGTTCGTTAAAAAACATAACAGCCAGGGGGCGGGTCAGTTTTCCCCATAATAGCAATATTTCGGATATACACCTTTCCCATGCAGTTATATGTGTCACACAGTCCGCACAGGCTTATCAGGGACGACAATTTCTGCTTTTATGGAATTTTTCGTTTACATGATGTCTCTTCTTAGCGAAAATCTAGTTTAGGCAGAAAGTGTCGTCCTGGATTAGCCTGTGCGGACTGCACAGGCAAATTTGGGATGACACTTTACGCACAAGCATTTTGCCCAGTTTTCTCAGAACACGCCACATATTATAATGTGCAAGTATAAAAAAAACTGAACACAATACCATAGTGTAATGAGACAGTATGTCATGACATAGAATCTGATGGAGCTTTTCAAGATCAGGACAAACTTGGGGTAAAAAAGCCATAAATTTATCGTCAAAATAAAAGACAGCATTGGCTTTAACCCTTTGCATGCTTGGAAATTTGTCGTCTGCTAAAATGTTGTCTGCTGAATTTCTAAAATTAGCATTTTCTTCGATTTTTTTTCAAAGAATATTATCATAATAGCAAACAGTTTGGATCCTGATGAGACGCCACGTTTTGTGGTGTCTCATCTGGATCAAAACTGTTTGCAAAGGCCTTCAAAATTTAGTTCCAGCACTGAAACAGTTAACTTTATTGTTACATTATTATTAATCCAATGACATTGTTAAAAACCTTATCTTGGCTATGGTACTGTATAATATTTCAAAATATAATGCAGACAGATAATGAGTAAAATGTTTTGTAATGTGTTGGCCCGAATGTCAAGCACTCAAGTAACCATTTGACTTTCATATTATGTCGTTTTACTGTGGAATTAATGTGGCTAGGGATTGTTAGATGGCATATGACTGAAATGACTCAATCAGACTGCAAAAAATATCATAATAAAATCCTTACAATTATGCAGCACTACACATAACATAAAACTCATTTTTATAGCAAATTAAGACAACAGCATTGCATTAATGTACATTAACTTAATGGTACATCATGATACAAGTCTAATTAAGAGTTTGCCATTTATATTTTATTAGATGGTTATATCTGAGGTGAAATACTTGAACAGAAAAGTTGTATATCAAATGTAAAAAGAAGAGATCATCAAGTAAATAATCATTCAATGAACATTGGGAAACAGATTTAAAGGACTTTTGATGATTACATTATTTCATTTTAAGGCCCAAGCCATGATTTTTTTAATGTAAATTTAGAGTGCCCAAGAAATAGTTTAGATAATTTACTGGCCAGATTACCAAAATATGCAAATTGAAAATGATAAAATTAGAAAGATTTTGTAACTTTTCGTTATAAAGTTTCTATATATGTGATAGTTTACCTGGGGTAAATGACATGTACAAATGTGTGTATTTCTTTAACCCAAGCAATTTTAGGAAATATTCCATTCTAATACCATGCATTTTTAAATATAAACTTTTTAAAATGTATTTATTACAGCTGAAATTAGATTTCAGTTAATTTATTATCCCCACACTTTTTAAAAAAAAGGTGGGGATATTGTGGTTATCTCCACCGTCCGTCTGTCTGTCTGTCTGTCTGTCTGTCTGTCCGTCTGTCTGTCTGTCCGTCCGTCCTGGCCAGAACCTTGAAACTTACACACATGGTAGCTATGAGCATATGTGCGACCCTGCACTATTGGGAATTTTGATCTGACCCCTGGGTCAAAAGTTATGGGGGTTGGGGTGGGGCCGGGTCAGAAATTATCACTCATTTTTTAGGTTATTTTACATTTACTTCTTTATTTCTACACCGATTCACTTCAAATTGATACTGGACCTCTCTTATGACAATACGGTCAATCTCAACCATGCATGGCCCCATTCCCAACCCTGGGGCGCCCCGCCCACATAGGCCACACCCACCAAAAATTTCCATTTACTATAATTTTTTCATTTCTACACGGATTCACTTCAAATTGATACTGAACTACTCTTATTACATTAGGGTCAATCTCAACTATGCA
>VMBQ01001087.1:74879-191848 GCA_007657795.1 Dreissena rostriformis | reverse complement strand
ATAAGGTTTCACATCACTCTAGCAAATATGTGGCGTGTTCTGAGAAAACTGGGCAAAATGCTTGTGCGTAAATTGTCATCCCAGATTAGCCTGTGCAGTCCGCACAGGCTAATCAGGGACGACAATTTCCGCTTTTATGGAATTTTTCGTTTACATGATGTCTCTTCTTAACGAAAATCTAGTTTAGACAGAAAGTGTCGTCCCGGATTAGCCTGTGCGGACTGCACAGGCAAATTTGGGATGACACTTTACGCACAAGCATTTTGCCCAGTTTTCTCAGAACACGCCACATATTATAATGTGCAAGTATAAAAAAAACTGAACACAATACCATAGTGTATGAGACAGTATGTCATGACATAGAATCTGATGGAGCTTTTCAAGATCAGGACAAACTTGGTGTAAAAAAGCCATAAATTTATCGTCAAAATAAAAGACAGCATTGGCTTTAACCCTTTGCATCCTGGGAAATTTGTCGTCTGCTACAATGTCGTCTGCTGAATTTCTAAAATTAGCATTTTCTTCGATTTTTTTTCAAAGAATACTATCATAATAGCAAACAGTTTGGATCCTGATGAGACGCCACGTTTTGTGGCGTCTCATCTGGATCAAAACTGTTTGCAAAGGCCTTCAAAATTTGGTTCCAGCACTGAAAGAGTTAACTTTATTGTTACATTATTATTAATCCAATGACATTGTTAAAAACCTTATCTTGGCTATGATAATGTATAATATTTCAAAATATAATGCAGACAGATAATGAGTAAAATGTTTTGTAATGTGTTGGCCCGAATGTCAAGCACTCAAGTAACCATTTGACTTTCATATTATGTCGTTTTACTGTGGAATTAATGTGGCTAGGGATTGTTAGATGGCATATGACTGAAATGACTCAATCAGACTGCAAAAAATATCATAATAAAATCCTTACAATTATGCAGCACTACACATAACATAAAACTCATTTTTATAGCAAATTAAGACAACAGCATTGCATTAATGTACATTAACTTAATGGTACATCATGATACAAGTCTAATTAAGAGTTTGCCATTTATATTTTATTAGATGGTTATATCTGAGGTGAAATACTTGAACAGAAAAGTTGTATATCAAATGTAAAAAGAAGAGATCATCAAGTAAATAATCATTCAATGAACATTGGGAAACAGATTTAAAGGACTTTTGATGATTACATTATTTCATTTTAAGGCCCAAGCCATGATTTTTTTAATGTAAATTTAGAGTGCCCAAGAAATAGTTTAGATAATTTACTGGCCAGATTACCAAAATATGCAAATTGAAAATGATAAAATTAGAAAGATTTTGTAACTTTTCGTTATAAAGTTTCTATATATGTGATAGTTTACCTGGGGTAAATGACATGTACAAATGTGTGTATTTCTTTAACCCAAGCAATTTTAGGAAATATTCCATTCTAATACCATGCATTTTTAAATATAAACTTTTTAAAATGTATTTATTACAGCTGAAATTAGATTTCAGTTAATTTATTATCCCCACACTTTTTAAAAAAAAGGTGGGGATATTGTGGTTATCTCCACCGTCCGTCTGTCTGTCTGTCTGTCTGTCTGTCTGTCCGTCTGTCTGTCTGTCCGTCCGTCCTGGCCAGAACCTTGAAACTTACACACATGGTAGCTATGAGCATATGTGCGACCCTGCACTATTGGGAATTTTGATCTGACCCCTGGGTCAAAAGTTATGGGGGTTGGGGTGGGGCCGGGTCAGAAATTATCACTCATTTTTTAGGTTATTTTACATTTACTTCTTTATTTCTACACCGATTCACTTCAAATTGATACTGGACCTCTCTTATGACAATACGGTCAATCTCAACCATGCATGGCCCCATTCCCAACCCTGGGGCGCCCCGCCCACATAGGCCACACCCACCAAAAATTNAAAATGCTTTTTGCTATAGAAACTTTTGTGTCCGGAGCCATATCTTGGAAGTGCTTTGGCGGATTTCATTGAAACTTGGTATGAGTATATATATGGATAAGAGGATGATGCACGCCAAATGGCATTGTACACCATCTGTTAATAACGGATAAATGGCCCTTTGTTTCGTAGTATGTTCATCCGTCCGATTTGCACCCATTCTTAAACAAAAGATATGTTGTGGGGGATATCAATTCTACGAATTTGCTTGTTGTATTTCGAATTAAGTGAGGTCCTTCTGCTCCTGAGGCTGCATTACATGTATGTGTGGACCTTGAGTGTGTCCCATCACTCCTACCTCATAAACTTACTAGACTCACGCAAGTTGGGACGATTTATTTTGTATTTGTTTTTTGTTTTTTAATTTATATATAATGTATATTTTTATGACATTTTTTTTTAAGGTTTGTTGATGGCAGCTGGGGTGGGCATTTATCCAAACGGTTGGGATGCACCGGAAGTACAACAGGCGTGCGGCTTTACATCGAAATCTTACAGTTTAGGTATGTTCTTGAGTTTCTTCGAAAAGAGACATACACTCGTCATTGTAGGTAACGGTTTTGGAGACCTTTTCAGATCGTGTAGACAATAATTTTAGAAGTGTTACTTTGTGTGAAGTCTTTCTGCAATTGAATACTTAAAGATAATTTTGTTTGAATTATTTGATGCTTGGCACAGAGGCTTTACTTAGTGTAATGTTTGATTCTGACATAATTGAATTTGTTTATAAGTTTATTTAGTAAGATGCATCAGCATCTAAGTTTGAAACACAACAACATATTCTGTTTATGTCTTTATGAAAGTTAATGAGATCTGACTCCATGCCTGGTGCAAAATTATGTGAAACCCCAGGGTAAGTCCCTCAACCCCATACATAGTTGACTTAGTAGACTAACAAACGTGAAGTCAGATTTTGAATTATAGCTGCATTTTCCAGTTATTTATATTTTATTGAAACACATCCAATTTTGTTTCGGTCTTTTGCTGAGAGAGGAAACCAGAGTAACAGGAAAAACTACACCACATGTCTAGAATGGTAACCACCAACCAAACTTACTTGTTGAGAAAGTCAGTTGGCCCTTAATAAAAAGTCAAGTTTACATTGAAGTCTAAAGTTAAAACATGTGCATGATTTATTAAATAATACGAAGGATTATTGACAAAAGGCGGAACATGCATCTAGTCATCAATTCACCCACACTGGAAAGTTTGCAACAACTGTGGACACAATGGACACAATTTGATTGATTGCTTATTATTAACTTGCAGGTGACTGTTCGTTGTCCTGGTGCTTCTACATGACTTCAGCTGGGATACTGATTACGCTGATGTGTGCTGCGTTAGCATTTCATGCGCCTAAACAGAAACAGTTCATGGCTGGATACTCCCTGTGAGATAACTTGATAGCATCCACAGCAGTTACCTCCCCTAGTGGTACAATTACCACTGCCAGCACTGAAAAAATAGTAACAGATTTGTTACCTCCCCTAGTGGTACATTTACCTTTGCCAGTACTGAAAATACAGTAACAAATTTGTTACCTCCCCTAGGTGGTACAATAATCATTGCCACCAATGAGAAAATAGTTACAGATTTCGTTCTTTTGTCAATCTCTCAGTCGAGGTTTGAATACTATCGCTCTGTACCACAAAAGCAGAGGTTAGTTGTACCAAAGGGGCATGAACATATATATTATAGCACGGTGATATGTGTCGTGTTCTGAGAAAACTGGGCAAAATGCTTGTGCGTAAATTGTCATCCCAGATTAGCTTGTGCAGTCCGCACAGGCTAATCAGGGACGACAATTTCCGCTTTTATGGAATTTTTCGTTTAAATGATGTCTTTTCGCTTAGCGAAAATCCAGTTTAGGCGGAAAGTGTCGTCCCGGATTAGCCTGTGCAGACTGCACAGGCTAATCTGGGATGACACTTTACGCACAAGCATTTTGCCCAGTTTTCTCAGAACATGCCACATATTATGATTGATAACAGTAGATACGATACATACAGACATTATTATTATTTTTTTTTTAATTACCAACATTTTTATATATATTTAAATATCTCTTTGATAAAATTGTATGTGCATTCTTTTTAATTATATTTTTATAACTGATGTCTCTGTACCTTATTTATTACTTATTGATGTGTTTTTTATGCATTTAATAATGCAATTTATCATTTTTTGTTATCATTGTTTTAAGTCAAACATTATATTTAATTATTTGGTGTCGTGAAGATCTTTCAATGTCAGTAAATAGATCTCTTGATGTGGCTACTTAAAATTAATGTCTTAATTCACATACTTTAATCACATGTAAAATAGGTTTGATCTGCAGTAAATATGTGAAAGATTTCTTGTGTTGTAAGTTATATAATGTTGCTTAACGAAAGCAGCCAATGAACAAATTATAAGATTTGTGTTGTGAATCTTACATTTTCACTTTTTTATAAGAGGAGGGTGGGGGGCTTTTATTAGAGGGCAAAATTTTAACATGATTTTATATTGTTATATATACCACTATAAGAAAATTAAAAAAATTTGATTGCATAAATCATTACTTAAATTATTCAGTCAAAAGATTGTCTACAGCATGTATTTGCATTGGCTGTCCAAGCAAACAAAAGCATGCATTTGGCATGGAATTTATATGTATTTAAAAAACAAATCGGGTGGGAGACATTTATTATATATATATAGGGTTGCGGCTTTTGTTGGAGACTATAAAGTATCTGTATTTTGGTAGTGATCTGGATTTTTGTGATGATCTGCATTTATCTGAATTTTTGTTATGATCTGGATTTATGTGTCATGATTTTGTGGGTATTTGCTTTAATTTTTGGGTTAACTTCAGGATGTTCTTAATTGTTTGAGAAAAGCGAATGGTTAACAGTATTAATTGTTATCAGCAGGTTTCAAAAGGAAGGGTATGCCACTTGAACGCTTATCATGTTTTTACTCCTCTTACTGATTGCAATAATGCTCAAAGAAATTGCTGTCAATGAATGGGCTTCAATGGAGCCTAACAAGCAATAACAAGCCATGTATTGCATTCAAAGCATCTGAAATAACTGTCCGAAGAATGGAATCAAGGAAGCAAAACAAGCAATATAAGCCATTTATTGCATTTGAATCATCTATGGTCTTCACAACAGCGACATTTATTGCTTTATGCAAATATAGTTGTTCACGTCTAGTTGAATGATTTGTTTAATGATGAAAAACTGATGTAACATATTGGATGGTTTTGTTGTTAAGTTGTGAATGAGATGAAAGTGTTTTAATATTACTCTGAACTATTTATTTTTATATTGATTAAAGGTATTATTGTGAACATCCAAATATAATGCGCAGGGCATGACTTGTATTTTATGTTTAAATTTTGTATTGTTTCCTTACGTTTTTTGTGTGCTTCATCTGATTGCCGGTTTGAATAAAGAAATCATGATTGTTTAAGAATCAAGCTGAAGCTAAACAACAATTATGCATATTCTTAGGTTTGAGAAACGCTGTGCAAATATTCATTGGTAGAAGCTTTTGTTTTTATTTAAAAGATGCTTTAATCAATTTGTTTTGCATCCATTTTATGTGGGTGATTTTATAGGTTTAACCCCGGTCCTTCTGTCTACATGTCTGTCCTTCTGTTTGTCTGTCTGTCTGTTTACATATGTCTGTCTGAATATGGATTCGGTGACAACTTTAAAAGTTCTTTAGCTACATGTAAAATATGCAGAAGCTTACCAATGACACTGAGATTTAATGTTTTATCATCTCACCAATAATATATTAAAGTTTAAACAATATCACACATTAATGATTTAGAATTACCTTAATTGATAACGTATTGTAATATGTCAGACAAAATTAGAAGTGAATTACAAGTTTGCGTAGATTCTTTTGACGAAAATTGTAAGTTTCATGCGTAAATGTATATGTCATAGTACACATGATGTTTGTTTTTCTTCCTGTTTGATTTATTGAAGCTTTTGTATGTCCTTGTTTGACAATTTTGTATGTCCTTGTTTGATGTTATAATGTTTCCTTGTTTAATGTTTTTGTATATCCTTGTTTGATGTTTGTGTATGTTTTGTTGTCCTTGTTCATTCTCTTTTTTTAATATACTTTTACGATGATTTAATGCTTCATAATGTGTTTTTAGCTCACCTGAGAACTAAGTTGTAGTGGTGAGCTATTATGGTCTCCCTATGTCTGGCGTCTGTCGTGTGTGGTGTGACATGCGCTGTGGATCATCAATTCTTAGCTCATGAACACTATAACCCCCTATTTATTGCTCAATCTAGATAAAACTTGGGCAGAATGTTTATCTTGCCAAAATCTAGGCCGAGTTCGAATCTGGGTTAAGTCCATTCAACAAACAAGATCATGGGTCAAAGCTTAGACAAAACAACTTTGAGCTTGTTAAAACTCTAGAGACCAAAATTCTCCATTCTTCATGAAAATTGGTCGGAATGTTGTTTTTTTTACAATATTGCGCAAGGTTTGAAATTTTAATCACACAAGACGAACAACTAGGTAACCATATCAAATCTTAGGAAAACAATCTTACAACTTTAGAGTTGACCATTGTGACTTAATCTTAATGAAATCTTGTCCGAATGTTTACCTTGACAATATCTAGGACGAGTTCGAATCTGGGTCACAAGCGACCTAAAATTAGTTCTCCAGGCTAAATCTTAGACAAATCCTGTAACCATCTTAGTGGCCATATTAATGACTCAATCATGATGAACATCTAGGTCGAGTTCGAATCTGGATCACATGTGTCTAAAAACAAGGTCACTAATTTAAAGGTTAGAACAAAAAGTGTACTAGCCACATTTTAGGCTCAATTTTGATAAACCTTGGTCAGAATGTTTATCTTGATAATATACATACTGAGTTTGAATCTAAGTCACGTGCATCTAAAAACTTGATCAACAGGGAAAATTTTAGAAAAACATTGTAACCAGTTTAGAGGCCATATGTACGACTTAATCCTGATACAGCATGATCAGAATTTTAATCTTGACATTATCCAGGCTGATTTTGATTCTCCGTCATGTGCGTCTTAAACTAGGTCACAAGGTCAAAGCATAGAAAAAACTTGTTTACAGAGTTCAAGCGACATTTATGGCTCATTCTTGATAAAACTTGGTCAGAATGTTCATCTTGATACTATAGAGGCCAAGTTTGAATCTGGGTCACACGTGGTCGCAAACCAGGCAAACAGGGCAGGTCTTTGACAATTGGTGTACCTTGAACAAAGCTGAGTGCTTTAGTGCCATCATGGTAAGTTCGTAAACTTACTTATTATTAACCTGTGCATGTGCAATATATTTTTGACTGCTGTATAAACCAACATTTAGTAATAAATGCTTGAATACAACGATTGCGTGGTGAATGATTTAAGCCCCGATTTTTGTCGAGCTGGCTTGCAGAAAGTTCGATACAGCTGTAACACTGGTCGAGTGTATGCGTGCGTGTGGCGTGTATAACGAATTACGAGCTTTTACTTTGTCATTCATAATGCAATTTTATTAGCTCACGTTAGTAGCATAGCGTGCTCATGATGAGCTTTTCTGATCACCTCTCTCCCTTCGTTCGTCATGCGTCATCAATATATTATTTGTGAACGCAATAGAAGCCACATTAAACTGCCCAATCTTCATGAAACTTGGTAAGAACACGTGTCTCAATAATATCTCAGCCGAGATCAAAACTGTGCCACGTGAGGTAAAAAACAAGTTTACGTGGTCAAATTAAAGGACAAGCAAGTGCACACTATAGAAGTCATATGTTTTGCCAAATAGTCATGAAACTTGCTCAGAACATTTGTCCCGATGATATCTCGACCGAATTCAAAACTGGATCACGTCAAGTCAAAAACTAATTGACGAACAAGATTTGAGAACTCTAGGGGTCACATTTATTGTCAAATCTTCATGAAAATTGCTCATAACATTTGTCCCAAAGATATATCGGTTGAGCTCGAAACTGGGTCAAGTTGGATTAAAACTATGTCACTAAGTCAAATTAAAGCACAAAAGTTAGAACACACTTGGAGCCAAATTTCTCGACCAATCATCATGACACTTGGTCAGGGCATTTGTTCCAATGATGTCTGTGTTAAGTTGGGAACTAAGTAAGGTGAGGTATAACACTAGGTGATTAGATCAAATTATTTAAAAAAAACTTGGTAACACTCTAAAGGCCACATTTATTGCTCTATCGTCATGAAACTTTGTCAGAACATTTGTCTCAAGGATATCTCGGTCTAGTTCAACTGGGCAATGTGATATAAAAAACTAGTTCACTTGATCAAAAATAACTTAAAACTTGTGAAGACTTAAGAGGCAACATATTTTGCCAAATCACCAATGAAACTTGCTAAGAAAATTTGTTCAAAGGGTATCTTGACGGAATTCTAAAATGGTTCCTGAAACTTTACAACATCTGAACAAAACAGCTCAAAGATATATCAGTCGAGGTTGACAGTGTTTCACATGGGGTCGAAGTGGGATTAAAAACTAGTTCACTAAGTTAAATTACAGAAAACGCGTTTGAACACTCTTGAAGCCACATTTGTCACCCAATCATAATGAAATTTGTTCATAACATTTATCCCAATAATTTCTATGTATAGATGAGGTCAAGAAAATCCATCCAAGCACCTTGATTTTTGAGTGACAAACCATATGGCTAAATCTCAATTACCGTACTCACTTTTTCCAATCCAAATTCATAATCTTGTACTAAAGCAACTGTTATAGTTTACAAAACAAAATATGCACATAATTATAGGTTTGTTTACACATTACATAAACACCAGCTTTAGCTATTTTGAAAGTTTTATCGACATCGTTGTTTTCTTTAATTTCAAAACGAGGCTCAACTTTGGGTACGAATGGAAAGAGGTATATGAGCGGATTAATTTATTTATGAATATTATCGCTCTGCTTGTCCTCAATCATTATGAACTTAACATGCATAATTGACAAGAGGTTGTTATATCAACAAATACATTTTATAATTGAAATTAGGATCCATGCAAGTAAAAACGTTACATTGATAATGCAAAAAATATATTTGCGACCCAATACAACTGTCAGCGATGTTGGCAGCAGAAATGAAGGTGTTGAAATTAAGTATTGCAAAATGTATATTTCCAGCAATTAATAATGATTATGCTAAGTTTTAATCACGAACATGCATTAATTTATGTGATAAGTTTGAATTAACCATTCCAATGAAAGGTTCAGACACGGTATAATTCCATGTTTACTAGTTTTCTGTGCTTTACGAACAGGTCCAAAAGTCTGAATCGTATCATACGGTTTAGCTAAAACCGTATCATACGGTTTATCAACCGTATGATACGCTTTAAACCGTATGATACGCTTTTAAGACTTTTGGACCGGTTCGTACGTTAAACCGTATGATCCGAAACGGTATGATACGAATCGTATCAGACGGTTTATGACGGGTATTATTCAATGTTTTTTTTCAATTTAAAAATAGTATTATTCAGTGTGAACCGTATGATACGGTTAACGCTAAACCGTATGACACGAATCGTAAACCGTCTGATACGAATCGTATCATACGGTTTCGCATCAAACAGTTAAGCGTAAAATCGGTCCAAAAGTCAAAACCGTCTTATACGGTCGTATCAGACGGTTTATGATCGCAAAACCGTATGATACGGTTTTAGCTAAACCGTCTGATACGAGCGTATCATACGGTTTAGACTTTTGGACCTGCCCGTACACCATAGTTTTCTCTGATGGGACATACAGTATGATGACCAGGTTTCAAAATCAATGCAAATTTGCAAATATTCGAATGTCAATTAATCAAAATACACTTTAAGTCTTGTTATATAAGTTTTTTTTTCTAAAGGAATACTTTGTTTTCCTTCATCATTTATAGACATTTTTACAACTTATGTCGATTAATTGTTCCGTTAAATTCCGGATTCGTTTTCAAGCACTTGTCATAAATAGCAAATTATCTTTTTGGGGCATAAAGCAAAACATTTGTAAAACGTGTAAAAAGTAAGTCGTCGCGCCACTGCATATGAAACAACAATTATTATTTCAAGACTAATAAAATTTAATACTGTCTACGAAGTTATGTTTTCCTACGCAAATATAGTTTGCCTAAAAAACTTAACCTTGAACTGAACATATGGGTACTGAATACTAAATACCTAAACTCTATAATAAGTAACTTTATACATAAATGCCAGTTAAGCTTTTATGAATATGCGGTCTTTGATGTTTACAGGCAGATCGTATCTTAAATCAGTTAAATTCTTAAATGAACCTGTTAAACTTGTACCTTACCTGTGATGCTAGTGAGATAACATACGATTCAGACACTTAGATGGCTCTAAATACCCAGGATGGCATTCTATTTCAAAGGCACTAAAGTTCAGTTTATATTTATGACAAGGAATTCTTTTGTGACTTCCTGTGTTTATTGCTTTTCTCGTGGAAATCTGTGTCAAAGAGATAATAAGACATGACAAATAAAAATTGATAAATGTGATTTGTATTTAAATGGTATTTATTTAATGCAATATTAAGAGAAGTTTGAAATAGGCTTTTAGGTATATTTCTATCACCAATTGAATGTTTCCGACCTGTATTTTTTTTAAACCAGAACAAGAGGCATCGCGCGCCTTTAAAAAAGATATTCAGTGATGTAAAATTATAATGCGCAAAAGGCTGGAGAATTAAGTCAGAACATAAATATTTATGAAATAAACAGTATAACTCATATAGACTTCCTTAGAATAGTACACCATTTGCTTGATCGCTTATTAGATACCATTCTATACTCGTACATTTTGTTTAAGATACTAAATGTATGTGTTTTAAACACCAACAGATATACACAATCTATGGTTACACTATTTATTAAACAAAATGTATTTTGCGTGATCTCTGAATAATTCTGGATAATCTATCTACTCGAGTCACATATTGGAAACTCGTATTTTGAAATTACTAGCCGGCCTGGGCTTGTGACATTCTTACAATTGTTTCTATGTTACTGGCTTTAAACAATGTTTACTAGCCTAAATTTCAAGAAAGGACATGAAAGCTGAGAAGTGATGGGATACCAGATTAAAATATCGTTAAGATTTCATCATATTTTTATTTAATTGATTTCTTCATAAAGGTTAAAACGCATAAACAAAATACTACATTGGTATTCAGTTGGCAATTGTAGCCTGGCTTCATTGAAAACAAAAGACTATTCGTACCATCTTGGCGATTTCCTATTTGCAGAATGAATGTTTTTTCTTCTGTCCTGACAAGAAAATCATAACTCAGCATGCCTTAAGTTGGAATGCAACATTCAGGTGATTTGATTGGATGCCAGGATAAGGTGCGCATTATGACGTTCTATAATAAAATGGAACATAAATAAATAAGAAACAAGCAAAACAACATTGTTAACTAACAGTCTACTGGTAATGACCATGATCCCCAGTGTTGGGATTATAACCACCTCACTATTGGGTAGATTCTTCTATTGAGCCTGCAGCAAGCCAAATCAAATAGATTTTAAATCTTTGCAAAATATGACAAACATGACATCCTAAGGTTTTATGGAGGTATAGAATGTCATCTTAATGCCATTATTCAATTTCTGATAATGTACAAGTATTTGAATAAATGCCGCAGTTTAAAGTATGCCAGGTTTTCTTTTTGAAATACGGTATTCGATCCTATTACTGGTTTAACGGCTACAAAATGTAGTTTATCATGATGTATTGTTTAATTTTGCAAATGCGTCTTTTGATGTAGACCATATTGGAGTAAAGAATCTGTTTGCACTGGGATTGTCTACATCTTGTTAGTTAAACTCAGCTTACTTGTTTCTCTGATAAAATTTAAAAAAATTGCGATGTAATGGATACACAATAACAGGGGAAGTATCAGGTAAAATGAATACATTATGTATTTTAATTGTGCATATATATAAATTATGTATTCACTTGATTTAATATTGATGTGAAAAGTTCAGAATTTGCATTAAGGAACATATTAATACTTACTTTGCTGTTGAAGAACGGATTATTGAATTAATTTATAAAAATCTGTTGAATGTTTATTTAAAGTTTACTGATTAAAATGGAGTATAAACTTTGCTGTCAATTAAGTTTTATTATGTGTTTCTTTCACTGGGAGACTATTTAAGTAATGTAAATTAAATAATTTCTGAAATTTTACAAAACATAATTTTCTAATAATGTTTGTGGTATCAGTTAAATTGTATTTTCTTGAAGTTTAACCAAACTAAATTTTGATATTGATACCCTCTGTAGTGTAGTCACTACTTTAGTTAACTCTTTCAGTGCTGGAACCGAATTTTAAAGGCCTTTGCAAACAGTTTGGATCCAGATGAGACGCCACAAGACGCCACAGAACGTGGCGTCTCATCAGGATCCAAACTGTTTGCTATTCTGATAGTGGTCTTTAAAAAAAGTGAAGAAAATGATGATTTTAGAAATTCAGCAGACGACATTTTAGCAGACGACAAATTTCCCAGCATGCAAAGGGTTAACTGTGTCTGTAATATCCCTTAGAAAATTTACTCAGCCATCATCTTAAAGAATATAAATGAGCCACGCTCAGGGAAAATAGGATTTAATGCATGTGCGTAAAGGGTCATCCCAGATTAGCCTGTGCTGAGTCCGCACAGGCTAATCAGGGACAACACTTTCTGCCTAAACAGGCTGTTAGCTATGAAGAGCCTTCCTATAAACGAAAAATTCAATAAAAGCAGAAAGTGTCGTCCTTGATTAGCCTGTGTGGAATACAGTGGCTAATCTGGGAGGCACATGCATTAAGCCCTATTTTCCCATTGCGCCGCTCATTAATATCTTTAGCATTGTGGCTAAGCAAATTTTATAGTGAATATTAAAATAAATCGATTTACCAGCTCAAATTCTTCACCCACATCCTGTTAAAACTCAACTTCGATCAGACCCGATCAATTGTGTCATAATTAATTCATTGAAAGCTATATAAAAAAACAACAACCCAGAAAGCAACATTTTCCTCAGCGCCCATGCCCTCAATGCGTGCAAGCAGGCAGGCTATAGACCATTAGAGAGGTAGTATTGTGGGCTGGTAGATCGATGACTTCNAACTAAACCTAACAATTTCAAGGGTGCCATCAAGAAACAGTTTTTAGAGTCTTTATAGCTTTTTATAGTATAATTTTTAGTATGAATTTTATGTTCTGTTAAAATACTGTGATACATTTTTAAGTCTTATGATCATTAAGATGCAAGGATCTCATAATTATTCTTAAACTTATAGTATGCTACAAAGTGTGTTTATTAACTACATATGCAGTGTGTAACTTTCTTAAGCAACTTCTGTGATATAATGAACATGTGATTATATTTGTTCATTCTTAATCAGTAATATACTTTATTAAACAGTACATATTTGATACATATACATTATTAAATATCTAATACATGACTGTTTCATGGTTACTGCCACCAATATCAAGGACCACAATGGAAATAAGTGAAAATCATTTTTCTCTTTTTTGTGTTATCCTTGGTATTGTGTGTGCATTCCATGGTTTGCTATGTATATTGCTGTGATAATATATTTTATATTGTCTGCATTATGTAGTAACTATGTAATGTTCATATTTTTACCAAATAAAATCAATCAATCAATCAATCATAGAATTGTATCTTAATGTCATTATTCAATTTCTGATAATGTACAATTATTTGAATAATCCCGCAGGTTAAAGTGTGCCAGGTTAAATTCTTTTAGAATTACGGCATACGATCAAATTACTGGTTTAGAGACTAGTTTATCATGATGTATTGTTTAATTTTGCCAATGTGTCTTTTTATGTATAGACCATACTGGAGTAAAGAATCTATTTGCATTGGGATTGTCAACATGATCTTGTTAGTTAAACTTTATGTGCTTACCGTACTTGTTTCTGTGGTTATACATACACAAATGCTATGTAATGGATACACAATAACAGGGGAAGAATCCAGTAAAAATGATTATATTTTGTACTTCAGTTTTGCATAAATATACATTATGTATTCACTTGGTCTAATATTGATGTGAAAAGTTCAGAATTTGCATAAAGGAACATATTAATACATTTGTGTATTTACTTTGCTGTTGAAGAACGGATTATTGAATTGATTTATAAAAATCTGTTGGATGATTGTTTTCAGTTTATTGATTAAAATGGAGTATAAACTTTGCTGTCAATTAAGTTTTATTATGTGTTTCTTTCACTGGGAGACTATTTAAGAAATGTAAATTAAATAATTTATTGAAATTTTACAAAACATAATTTTCTAATAATGTTTGTGGTATCAGTTAAATTGTATTTTCTTGAAGTTTAACCAAACTTTATTTTGATATTGATACCCTCTGTAGTGTACACTACTTTAGTTAACTCTTTCAGTGCTGTTACCGAATTTTAAAGGCCTTTGCAAACAGTTTGGATCCAGATAAGACGCCACAGAACGTGGCGTCTCATCAGGATCCAAACTGTTTGCTTTTCTGTAGTGGTCTTTAAAAAAAGTGAAGAAAATGATGATTTTAGAAATTCAGCAGACGACATTTTAGCAGACGACAAATTTCCTAGCATGCAAAGGGTTAACTGTGTCTGTAATATCCCGTACAAAATTTACTCAGCCATCATCCTAAAGAATATAAATGAGCCACGCTCTGGGAAAATAGGATTTAATGCATGTGCGTAAAGAGTCATCCCAGAATAGCCTGTGCAGTCCGCACAGGCTAATCAGGGACAACACTTTCTGCCTAAACAGGCTGTAATCTATGAAGAGACTTCATATAAACGAAAAATTCAATAAAAGCAGAAAGCGTCGTCCCCGATTAGCCTGTGTGGAATGCGGTGGCTAATCTGGGAGGCACATGCATTAAGCCCTATTTTCCCATAGCGCGGCTCATTAATATCTTAAGCATTGTGGCTGAGTAAATTTAATAGTGAATATTAAAATAAATCGATTTACCAGCTCAAATTCTTCAACCACATCCTGTTAAAACCCAACTTCAATCAGACCCGATCAATGGTGTCATAATTAATTCATTGAAAGCTATATATACAAAAAAACAACCCAGAGAGCAACATTTTCCTCAGCGCCCATGCCCTCAATGCGTGCAGGCAGGCCGGCTATAGACCATTAGAGAGGTAGTATTGTGGGCTGGTAAATCGATGACTTGTTATTATTGGTTTCTTTCACTATGAGACTAGTAAATTAATGCAAATAAAATGATTTCTTGAAATTTTGCAAAATTTAATTGTCTTATAATGTTTGTGGTTTCAGTTAAACTGTGTCTTCTTAAAATTTAACATAACTTAATTTTGATATGATACCCTCTGTAGTGTACCGGTACACTTAGTTAAATTTGTCTTTAATATCTGTTATAAAATTTACTTAGCCATCATGCTAAAGATATTAATTCTTCATACACATCCTGTTAAAACTCAACTTGAATCAGACCTATAATCAATGGTGTCATAATTAATTCATTGAAAGCTATAAAAAAAACACAACCCAGAGAGCAGCATTTTCCCCAGCGCCCCTGCCCCCAATGCGTGCAGGCAGGCTACTATAATAGAGGTAGTATTGTGGGCTGGTAAATCGATGACTTCTTAATAGCGATTGCCTGCCTCAGCAATGAATGCACGTTGACAACTTTATAATGGTTCAAGGATTATTGCTAGTGGGGGAAAAAAGCAAAATAAAAAATCTGGAGTTCAAATGGAGAATGTGTTTTGAGCTTGAGTGGTTGTAAAAAGGGTCGTCGTGTTGTTTTTGTGAGAAGAAAGATTGTTTGCAATTGTTGTTAATTTTTTTGTGCGGCTTGAGGCAATGGAAAGTGGATTATATGACAGTAAGTAATTTCTTCTCCGAGTTTATAATATGTTTTTGGTTTAAATAATTAATGCTTTTGTGCAGCGATGAAATATAACGGTTTCATTAATCCGAATGTGGCGGCTTGTTACAAGTATGTGTGATAGACAATTATACTGATTCATAATCATTAATTGTTTGGTGTTTCTCAAATTAAATTGTGTATGCATAATTGCTCGTTATAATCGAAATTGATGATTTTTTTTGCTTTTGAAGTGTTTGAAAATAAATTGCAAATTAGCCCATACATTTGCCTAAAGAAAGGAGTGTTTTAAGAGATGAATGGATAAAAAGACATCTTTATGGAGTGTTGTTAATTGCTTGAACGACAGGTGCTGTGTTAATGAGGTGATGTTTTTTGTAATAATGAAAAAAAATCAGCAACTTGTGAAAAGTATGGAAGATAGGTGCTTATGTTTTTACTTCAATGAAATTCTTGTTGTTTAATTTGCAAATTTATATTATAAGAATTTTAAATGTAATATATACAATTTGTGAAATGCTGACACGATTATTATTATACCTGCCCAAATTTGAGGCAAGGAGTGTTTTTGAGTCACGTTGTCGGTCAGTTACTTGGTTTGTCGGTAAGTCGTTTTGTCATTTTATTGGTCTGTCTACATATTAAAATGTTGTGATTGTGTGCATGGAGCCAAATAATTCCACATTTTTTCAAGTGATTGAATTGAAGCTTGAAATATGTTGTCTCTATAAAGTGCATAGTAAAGATGGGCATCACCCTGTTGTAATGCGCTATGATTCGCACCTTCCTGAGTTGTGTGCCCTTGAAATTAGCTATTTTTATGAAAGAAGCATAAAATGATTAAGTTTTGGAGCGAACTTCTTTCATATTGCTAAAGCGATTGACAAAAAACTTAAAATTGTCTTCACCCCGAAGTGTAGATGAGCAAACAAATATAATATTCATTTGCTGTATTCAATTTATTTCTGAGTTACGTGCCCTTGGACTTAGCCTTGGGCATGGCTTCTATGACTGTGACAAATCTTAGCAAATGTAATTTGAGTAACCTTTTAGACAAAGCTCTAGTTGATCTTCATGTAGACAAAGAAGAAATGAATTATTGTTGTTAAACTAGCCCATGAACAATGGAAAAGAAGTCCCACTCATGATTTTGTGCAGCTTTTTGTTAAAATATGTGAGCATCCTACTGGTAACATGGGCCTAAATGCATATGCGTAAAGTGTCCTCCCCAGATAAGCCTGAGCAGTCTGCACAGGCTAATCAGGGACGACACTTTCCGCTGGTATGGTACTTTTTGTTTTTGTAGTAAATGAGAGAGATAGTATTTGCTTAACAAGACTACGGTGTTCGGCGCACCGACTCTTAATTGAAGAAGGCAGGTTTAGAAATATCCCTAGAAATGAAAGAATATGTACTAGATGCAATATGGGAGTTATTGAAAACGAACATCATTTTCTGCTTATCTGTCCATTTTAAAGAGATCTGAGATAGCCTATTTACCAAAATATTTCCTTCTGTGGCCTTCCACGTTAAAGTTCAAACAATTACTGTCCTCTTCTAATAGAAAGACAATCATAAACCTTCCTAAATTTACCAGATTAGCCTTCGATTTTAGAGCTAGGGATTAGTTTCTGATTTGATTGACTGATTATATACTGTATTTTCGTTTTAGTTTTCAATTCATATCCATGATGAACCATACGTTTCGTTTCATAAATAATAGTATTTATGTCTTTTTTTCTACACCGTCATAACATGTACATTTATGTTTTCTTTTTGGCTATGTAAACATGTATTTGCCAATAAAATTGACTTGACTTGACTTGACGTTTAACGGATGTCTTTTCTTAGCGAAAATCCAGTTTAGATGGAAAGTGTTGTCTATGATAAGCCTGTGTGGACTGCACAGGCTAATCTGGGACGACACTTTACCCACATGCAATAAGCCTCATTTTTCCAGAGCAAGGCATGTATCTTTCACATTTATTTCAAATCTCATTGTCATATATTTGTAAGAATTAGAAATAATTATCACATTGTCATTGTTTATAAGGCAATAATTTTAACAACTCTTTGCCATTGAGATGAATGACCATCAGAACACATGGACTTATGCCCTTGTGAATTTTTTTTGCTTAAATTACGGCATACTGTATGTTGCTCATAATTGACATTGACGTAATTGACATCCGTTTTTTCTTTTTTTTGTGTGTCAATATTGTTTATTCGTCAATATGCATTGTACATTTACATACAAACATTGCTAGAATTTGTTTGTGTTAATTATAATACTTTATTCATAGGAGGATCCAAGGGGGGGGGGGGCGGACGAGACGTACCCCCCACCTAAAATCGCCAAAGTAAAGTCAATTCCTTTGATGTTTCACACTTAACTAGATCAAAATCACATATTTAAACTCATTTTTCTTCTTTTTCGTACACAACATTTCCCATTAATCACAGACAATCGCTGACATGCTCGAGAAGTAGTTGTCAAAGCCTTCAAAATCACTAAAATTGTGGAGCTTATTATACAAGGCGGGCCAAGCCCCCCTGGTTCGCCCCCTGGACCTAGCTTGCTTTGCCCTGCAACCACCAAGGGCCCAAGCGGCCCCTTGGACCCCCAGCAAATCTTTCAATATCCCGCCCCCCAACCAGAAATCCTGGTTCCGTCCCTGCTTTATTTGTCAATATGCATTGTAGATTTACATTCAAACACGGCTGGAATACAAAAAAAGTACAGTACAAACTGAGTCATGTTACAATAATGCATGCCAAAGCTGCAGAAATACATGTATAATACAAAAACACTAATGGTTAAGAAGGTAAATTTGTATAACAAAGAGACTCCACCTATTCCCACCAACTTTTATAAATGTTAACTTTGTTAAATGTGTTTTTTGAATAACTTCAGAGGCTAGTTTGCTGAGCTTTGTCTTCACAAACCATGAATTGAATAGGGGTAACCATTTTACGTCTACAATAATAAATGAAGCATTTTATTTCAAGACATAAAACGTTATAATTTTCAGATTGTTTACCAACTGATTCCAATATAATCAAAACTGAAATTGTTATCAATGTCGTTAATAGCAGATTTGATGTGATGTACAAAATGGAATTGAAATAATGTTACCAGATTAGTAAGTAATAAATTGTAATCACCAGTTTGGAGAAAAATACAACGTTATCAGTCCATTTAACTCTCAGTGTTGTAAGAAATGAAAATTTATCTACATGTCCTGTGGTTCAGTAAATATTGAGCGCAATTAAGTTGTAAAAAAGCAGTATTCATCTTCATTTTAATTACGGTACATGTAACCAACTGATACTAAAATGTAAGTAAGTTCCATTTACTCAGATTTTAAGTTTTGATTAAAAACCACATGTGAGTAAAGGTTAGAGTTTGTTTAATTATATTTTTTATAGATTGTTCAAATGATTTGTATACTGTTACTGCATCAGTGGGCAACAACATTAATAAACTTGCAAGCTCCTCTCCCAGTTTGTGTCAGTACATAATTATTTCACCCATGCCATAATACCCATGTGTATTTGAACAATATTCAACAACATTCGTTTTCCATAACTGTTCTGCTTATTATAATGTTCAATGAACTGTTTGGCTCATGTTGAGCAGATGTTCTTTTGATGTTCATTGAATTATTGAACCCAGAGTTGTTAATCAGAGGTCTCATCATAGTAAACATTAAATGTACAGTAATGCATAATTTTGCGAAATTTAAATGTTGTAAAGTAAAATTAATACCAAACAAGGTATGTGTTTGTGAAACACAATGCACAATGTCCCCTTTTGAGCAATTTTGACTCATATATTTGACCTTGAAGGATGACCTTGACCTTGACCTTTCATCACTCAAAATGTGCAGCTCTATGAGATACACATGCATGCCAAATATCGAGTTGCTATCTTCAATATTGCAAAAGTTATGGCCAACGTTAAAGTTTGTGCAAACAAACCAACAAACAAACCAACAAACAGACAGGGCAAAAACAATATGTCCCCAAGTATAGACTGGAGACATAAAAATTAAATGTATAGTTTTATGAAATATAAATGTAGAACTCTAAAATTAATACCGAAAAATAAAATGTAATGTGTAGTACATGTATAGAAACGTAAAATAAATTGCATAGTTGAGTAAAATTTTAATGTAATGCAGGTTGAGTAAACATTTCAATCAAATGATCATGTAAGTTTATTTGCTATATTTTTTTTTTCAAAAACTTTGTGAGGAGAGACTTCTCATATTGCGATAGGCAGGCGTTTATAAGAGAATAGAGGTCCCCGTGGCGTAGTGGATATGGTGTACGCATAGCGACGGGGAGGTCAAGGGTTCGATCCCCACTGTGGGAGCGTTCTTTAGATCTCCCCCAGAGACACCAAGTACTGGTTCTAATTCCAGGAAACAGACTCGAGAACGTTTCAAATAAGAAGTAATTAAGTACTGTAAATGCAATCGAGCTAAAATAAAACTAAGAGAATATAGGGCAGTGTAGATCAAGCTCAGAGAAAGAAAATTCATTTTGTCATTTGGTTAAATCTTTTGTGGGGTGATAGACCTTGGGGACGAGGGGCCTCACCTGTGTGACTGCTCTCCTTAAATTAATATAAACATTCATTACATTCATTGAAAGACACACTCAGACTATCAATGACAGCAGTTGTACTGTCTCAATGGCAACAAAGGAAGCTGTAACAGTCACATGCAAAATATTTGTCACGACCAATGTAACATATGGGTTGTAACATGTGCAGTGCCAAAGAAAGTTTTCTTTGATGAAAATTTGTTAACCAGCTGTTACTTTGAATAAAACAGTAATACTTTACTATTATACTGTTTTATTAAGAAGATTGCATTTTCTTATTAAATAATATTGTTGTAAATTAATTCAGTGTTTGCATTATTTTTCCAAAACATCTGCACCAAGAAGAAATACTGACAAAGATTAAGGAACGTAACATTTTGTACCTTTGTGAAATTAAACTTATATTTATTGATGGTATACTATTATAGCTCCACAACATTAACCAGGTACTTGTGAACTCCATTAGCAGTAAATATGCTTGGATTGTTTCTTATATTGGCATTTTTTTTTCGTGCACGTTTTGTCACAGGTGTTGGGCGCGTGGCCAAGTCACTTTAACACTATCAATATGTCATAAAACAACATTTTATATATATAAAAAAAAAATAATAATTTTGTTTTATGACATATTGATAGTGTTAAAGTGACTTGGCCACGCGCCCAACACCTTTGCGTTTTGCATGAGTTTAATGAGGCCATAAAAGTATTCATGTTCTTTGTGAGGTACGCTTCAAATTATTTAAATAGCTTTGATTGGAAACTAATTTATTTATTGCAACGGTATTTTAATATATTCATGCATAAAAGTCAGTGCTATATTGTAATATTGGAGAGCTATAACAGTATAACTATAACATTTCAGCTACTAATTAAACATTAAGAGCTGTCGGGCATGTTAATAGAGTAGCAAATACTTGGTATTCTGTAATACACTTCAATAACTAGGGTGAAATTCCCTAAAGCGTCTAGTTTTCCATATTCCAGACAGGAAATCAAATCAGCACCAATTTTATACTCAGCAGATGGATTTCTGATATATTAGATTATTTTCTCATCCATAAAAAACATGTCCAGACGATATTACAGTGACATTGACAGCAAATTGACATGTATTTGCTCTATGCATACAAAAATGGAATTTATTATCGCATGAATAATGGCCAGTGCTTGGCACTGATTCTATGAAGTCTGATTACTAGTATATTGCAGTAGAAAGGCTCTAAAAGTCTTGAGTGAACCACTTTGTGCCGTAAGTCTGTTTGGCTCTAAAAGTCTAGAGTGAACCACTTTGTGCCGTAAGTCTGTTTGGCTCTAAAAGTCTAGAGTGAACAACTTTGTGCCGTAAGTCTGTTTGGCTCTAAAAGTCTAGGTGAAACACTTTGTGCCGTAAGTCTGTTTGGCTGTCTTTCTCACAGTTGATCTCTCAATTCCAAAACATGTCCAGACTGTAGCCTTCTCATGGATAGTTAACCCTTTGCATGCTGGGAAATTTGTCGTCTGCTAAAATGTCGTCTGCTGAATTTTTAAAATCATCATTTTCTTCACCTTTTTTCAAAGACCACTATCATGCAGAATAGCAAACAGTTTGGATCCTGATGAGACGCCAAGTTCTGTGGCGTCTCATCTGGATCCAAAGTGTTTGCAAAGGCCTTTAAAATTCGGTTCCTGCACTGAAAGAGTTAATCTGTATAAGATGGCTTTTTGGGCAAAAGAACCTTTTTGCTATGTTCAAGGTCAAGGTCATACTTTGAAGTCAAACGTCAAAATAAAGCAATTATTGTCACAACAGGACTTGTACACTTTATAATTTTATTATGCATTCAAGGATTTTGGGGTATAATTTGGTACAAATATTGACCTATGTAAGCTATGTAGCTACATAAACGGTCAAGGTCATACTTAGAGGTAAAAATTCAACATCAATTTTGTTGTAGATGTACGACTTGTATTCTCAACAATTTTGCCCTGCATTAAAGGATTACCAAATTATGTTATATACATGTTACTGGCATAAATGGTAACCTATAGAGATGATGTGTCTAACATTATTGTCTTCCAAACTGTAACACAATGTATGTATTTAGAATATTATTTAAGCACACATTATTGCAAAAAGATTGCAAAATACTTTTTGAAAATAATTAACATGCTACAACATAATTAAGAAAACCAAATTAAGATAAATAATAGCAAGTGAGTTAAAAAGAATAACGTTAAGAAGGGAAAAAGCTTTGTTAAAGTGTTTATCGGTTTGAACCTAAATTCTGCCTTCAGAATGCACACAATTCGGAGATGAGCAAATACGGTAAACATTTATTTTACTTCAGGGGTCAGGGTTTTTTTTCCATTTTTGATGAGGGGAAAATGTGAGCTGAGTTTATACTAGCGCTGCAGGGAACAAGATTTGCTGAGTTTATAGGAATGCTGGGAACCATGCAGATTTGCCTTTATGGTAGCTTTTATCCTAAAACCAATAAACCTTTCAAGGCACTCTCATAATAAGAGTTGAAATCTCAGCCTTTATAGTAGTTTTAATTGAAAAAGAAGGTCTCAGCAGAATATTTATTCCAGGAAATGCATTGATTTGGGATTGTCACAACAATAACAATTGTGTGGTGTTGATATTTGATGATCATCAGGTGAGAAATATTGTATGCCTCTTTGGAAAATGAGCAATTCTTGTTGTTAACCCTTTGCATGCTGGGAAATTTGTCGTCTGCTATCTGAATTTCTAAAATTAGCATTTTCTTCGATTTTTGTTCAAAGAATTCTATCAGAATAGCAAACAGTTTTGATCCTGATAAGACGCCACGTTCTGTAGCGTCTCATCTGGATCCAAACTGTTTCCAAAGGCCTTCAAAATTCGGTTCCAGCACTGAAAGAGTTAAGCTATTTCTTGTCAATTGTTATAAGTTTTGTAGTATTTAAAACTGCATTATAGTAGACAGCTTTTATGTATGCATTTTAAGTATATAATTGTTCTCATAACGGTCTTATATTTTAGAAAGAAAAATAAAAACATTAACAAATAAACATGCTTACCAATCTATGGATGAAAAAACATTGATTATAAAAAAATTTTGTTATCAGAATATTTTATAACTAATAGTTGGTTCCTCTTGTTATTATGCCCCCAGCATCTACAGGAGGCATATAGAGATAATTAATTTATCCTGTCTTTCCATTTATTTGTTTGTTCCTTCCTGATTAAATTTTGGATTATCTAAGATCTCCTACCATTGCATTGATCATGATAAATTTTAATAACTTAATTATGAATTTACTAGGCCTATCCATTGGTGTTAAATCCGGGGAAAAAGTGCATAATTAGCAAAAAAGTGTTTCAGTGTTATTTGTTAGGAAAGAAATTAATTGATTAATAATTTAATATCTAATTTAATTTAATTTTTAATTAGGAAAACATACTTTAGTGTTATTTGTTAGGAAATGAATTGATTAATTGATAATTGAAAATCTAGTTTAATTTAAGAATTCAGTTCTAATACACTATCTATTTAATATTAAAAGTAAGAACTTAATTAAGAATTTAATTTTAATAAGGTAATCACTGAATATCTAATCTAAGAATTTTATTTGAATAGAGTGCTTATTAATCATTATATGATAGCTATCGTAGAAGGTAATTTAATAAGGTGTCCAAAGTCAGGTCTTTAATTTCTTTTGTATAATTCCTCTTTAAATTGTGTATCATTATTGACTGTGGTGTAATTGATGGATTACCGGTATAGAAAAAAAGTCCAGATAATAGTTTAGTATCTAACTTACAAGACATACCATCCCTACCCAATAATTTTTTATTATTAGTAATAAAATTTGATTAAATAGTCCAATCTATAGTTTTTAAGTAATCCTTAACGAAAATTTGACTGTGGACCTCTTAAGATAATAGTTGAACATTGTACTCTAAATACACACATTCCAAAATTCTCCATTTTTTTTTTTAAGTATCTTATAGGGTATTTACCTAGAGAAAAACAAATTTTGATTTAATAAAGCACCGCTTCAATTAAAAACTTTGTCCTTTTCTCGTATAACAAACAACTAACCATGGAAACACATTAAACATTCATAATGCAGTCCAGTTGTTTACTATTAACCTACCTTATGCAGCTCATCTATATTTATACTCTTTTTTTTTAAATCTGTCACAAACAACCAAAGCAAAAAATATTTATCAACAATTTTTAAATCCAAAGGAAAAGAAGTTAAAAAATATGTATATATTAGCATATCATGTAGAATATATTTATGTTGAATATTAATACTGCTACATAATATCACTTTGTTTTTTTATCATAATACATGAATACAATGTATATTTTTAAAATGAATAATACAACAACAACATGTAACCAATTAAGCCTATTAAATGCTTGAGTAGGCGCAATCAAGAATAGGCACCTGGAATAATCAAGATTTTTACCTACTTTAGGGGCCCTTCTAATAACCTTTCATTACACTACCTCTACTCAATTGAAAGGCCCAATATAGCGCCCAATTAGTACTTGGGACCCCGGAGTAATTAGCACTCTCCGGGAATCTTCTATAAATCTAAAAAATAATCATGTAAAATATATTTTGCAGATATGAAGGTTTCTTGTAATAACACCAATGAAACAAATAGTATTACTAGTTATCATACACTCTTAATTTACAAAAATGCACTCCATCTTAATTGCTCAAATAGTTTCTGTTGTATAATTTATTTGATATAAAAGCTTGATAAATTGTGTTGTTTTTTGTTTCAGATTTCGCATAAGGCTCACTGATTGAAATATGATACCAGATGACGAGGTAGAATTGTGAACAAGTGAATTCAGCCAAGTGTATTAAGTCCAAACAAATGTGTTACAAATGTATTGAAATCATGAATACATAAATGAAAGTGAATGAAATTTGAACTACTGAATGCTCATTCAGTTGAAATAGGAGAGGAAGTTGCATAGAAAAGGATGTGAGGCCACACTGACACATGAACGTGAAACATTTAAGGTGAAAGATTATAGTCATTTTACTAAAAATGGCTGGTATGTCGGGTGTAGGAGTATTTTGGGCAGTTTTGTCGATAGTGAGTGCTATTATTTCAAGTGTTGGATTTTTCATGCCACATTGGATTAGAGGTCATTTGACCTTGAACTTCCCTGAAAAATCAGCGCAGACATTTCCGGTACATTTTGGCATTTTTCGTCGATGCAATTACCCCGCTATGGGAAGTGATGGTAAAATAACAATGATTATGGAATGTGGGCGGTATACGACTTTTGCTGATATTCCAAGCGTATCCTGGCAGATTGCAACGCTGATTATCGGACTCGGTTGCGGTTTGTGTTTTCTTGTGGCCTTGATCTCAGTGTTTGGAATCTGTGTCAAGGGCATCGTCATAGCAACTGTGGCGCGGTCAGCTGGTATTCTACAAATGTGCTCAGGTATACATTAATTTTAAATATAATGCAATTCAGGCTTTTTCCTTTCTTATCTACAGGTCTGTTGAATGGACCCATTCCAAAAGCCAACTGGAAAATCACAATCCAAATTAGAAAAAAACAATTCCCAATTTAATTTTAATTTGTGTGTCGAAGAATTGTCTTATGATTATTATATATAATTTTTATTTCAATTACATCTAACAAAGTATACAAGTCAACTATAATTTATATGATTTTTTTCGTATAATTTGAATTATTATAAATTGTTATATTAAATTAGTTTTTCCCAAATCATTGGACGTTTTGCTTGTAAAAAATCCCAAAGACCTATGAAATACTTGACAATATGTATTTTATAGGTCTTTGAAAATCTCGATCGCAAAATTCCATTTTCCCCAAAACACGGCCGGTAATCACGGGCGCCACCTCTTTTTTTTGCGATGCATTAATAAATGAGCCAATGCTACTTCTGAAGTGGCGCTAAGGACCGGATGTTTTTAATTTTCACGGATAATTCTTCAGGGTGAGAAGGTTTTATATGTTTTTTCAACATATTTTGCATTATTAAAAAAATCTGGCATTGTAGTGCGATTCAGCGAAGATAAATTCATCCACAAATGTACAGAAACATACAATCACAAGCCATTTGGAAACGTGAGGACCTTTATTAGCTGTGGCATGGTGGAGTTTTTGAAAGCAAATGGATGTCTTTTGCCTGTGTAACGAGCACATTTTCACCCGATTTATTCGAAAACGACATGAAACGATTGCGTTCAACATATACTAGTTGCTGCATATACTAACACATGGCTTCTTTCAGATCTAATAGATAATTTTGTATTTTTCTTAAAGAGGTGGAGCCAATGCCAAGGAGGTGGCGCTAATGACAGGAGGTGGCGCCAATGCACGATATATGAATCATCACATGACTTACATTTGATAGATGATGTTCCTTTTTCATATTCATTTTATTTTGCAACGTAAATTCGTAAACCAAAATCTGTACTGAACATAAACACATTCTATAAAAAAAAGCAATTTGTTAATCTGTAAATATATTAGTAACCAACTCAATTAAGAAGTCAGCAACCTGACATATTGTACGATATTAACCCAAAATATGTAATAGCCAATAAATCCAATAACTAAATTCTCAACATTCCCAAAATATTTCTTATACAAAAGATGTGTTTATACAGTAAGATAATTAACGAAATAATTAAAAGATATTACTTCTGCTTGAAATGATGAGTTTTTCCCCTAATCCAAATGCTTAATTCTCTAAAAGTCAAAGGTCAACGAATCTTTATTAGGATAAAATATGTCGTTTGTTCCCACTTACATCTCCAAAACACTAGGATAGCTCGCTCTTAAATCGTTAACCTTTTTTTATTATATTCAAGTTACTTTCCAGTTGTATAGTATATGCAATGACAGAAATCTTCAAAATCTCTTTGCAACACATGTTTCTTCATAATTATGTAGACTTTACTTTTTCGATTATATTTCATTATGATCGAATTAAATAAAAGATCAAATACTCAACCATGAATACCACAAAAAAAGTATATGGTCGGCACCGAACATTAAAATAGCTGAAAATGTGCATTGGCGCCACCTCCTGTCATAAGTGCCACCTCCTAGGCATTGGCTCCATCTCTTTTGGAAGAATGCAAAATTTCCTATAAGATCGACAATAAGCCAATGTTTTTGTGCATGCAACAACTTGTACATGTTCAAAGCAATTGTTTGATGTTGTTTGCGATTTCATTGGGTGGATATTTGCTCGTCATACAGGCAAAACACATTGATTTTCTTTTAAAAACTTCACCATGCCACAACTTATAAAGGTCATCACATTTCCAAATTGGTTGTTATTATATGTTTCTGTACATTTGTGGATGAATTAATCTTCGCTGAATTGCACTACATTGCCGGATTTTTAAAATAATGCGAAATATGTTGAAAAAACATATAAAACCTACTCACCCTGTAGAATTATCTGTGAAATATCAAAACATCCAGTCCTTAGCGCCACCTCGAAAGTAGCATTGGCCCTTCATTAATGCATCGCAAAAAAGAGGTGGCGCCCGTGATTACCGGCCGTGCAAAATTTCCTGGAAAAGGCCTGCAATAATTTTTGTCTTTGAAGGTGAGCTAATCGGGTCAGTCACTGTCTGTGCTTATGTTGTTATCAAACATGTTCTTAATCAATCTCTTAAACACAATTGCAGTTTTCTCCAAATGGAATATTACTGGGATTCATGACCTTTAAATAATTCATTCACATACATTGATTTTAAATATACCCCAAAGTCTTGTTGCCATAGCTATAGCAACCAAAGTTATTACATAAAAATGTCAAATTTCTCTGTACAGAAATTATCCATTGGTGGTCCTTTATCCAATTTATTCAAATAATCTTGATTCATTTAAAAACAATTATTCTTATTCAGTGGAATATGCTTATTACGCGTGAACAAATAAAATTCCTACTTTTAAATACATGTAGAGTTTAATAATTAACATGTAGTAATATAGTTCAGTAAAAATTAAACTAGACTATGTTAGGAAAACAAGCAAAAGTTGATCATTACTTTTAGATCTTAGTTTTTATGCTTATGTACTCATGGTTAAAATCTTTTCTAAAACAAAAAGTCACAGACGTACAACATTTGGTATGTAACATCATACAGTGGCCTTCTTCTAAGTTTGTTGAAATTATGCCTGCGGTCAAACCTGAAATTTTTTATGAAAACTTATCTAGTAATAATTTACAGAACTTTAAAAATGGTCTCAGAAACTTATACGAGCCACAACATTTTTCTTTTGATATTTTGGTGGAACAATTCTCAAAAAAAAAACATAAAATAGGTGAGCATTATAGGGCCATCTCAGCCATCTTGTTTAACCCATTTATTCCTAGTGGACTCTCCCATCCTTCTAAATTGGATCAATTTATTTCCAAAATTAGAGGTGTCTGGTAAATTTATTTCTATATTTAGAATATTTCTTACAGAAATTCCTTTAAGCAAACAGCGCAGACCCTGATGAGACGCCGAATCATGCATCATCTGGATCTACGCTGTTTGCCAAGGTCTTTTTTCTAGACGCTAGGCATAAATGGGTTAATACAAAGATATGACTTCATAACAGAGCTAAATAAATGTTCTTAGCCCTGATCATCTTCTTAACTAGAAATATCTGATGAAGACAATTAATGTAAGGGGTTTATTCACCAACCATTGATTTCAGTTTCTGACCATGCGTTGTGATAATAAACGATGCAAATCGCATGTCAAACACGCATTCGCTTACCTTATTGATAGAACTTGATCTTTTCCCTTTGCCTTTGACAAGGTCTCTCATATGGACAGATCATATCCAAACTGTGCTATGTTGATGCATTCAAAACCCAAGTTTTCATGGAGCCTGCAAATTGAGTTATTTTAACAATTAAGTGGGGGGATAGTATTCCTGCCATTAGGCGCATGTACTCATAAATTGCTCTCAAGCAACCCTGATGATGAATTTACAGTGTTTCTAGCATGTCAGTTACTCATTTGTATGAATGGACAATGGAAATTTTAAGCGATTTTTGCAGTTGTTAAAGCAAGCTATTTGATGTGCATCTATTACAGTATACATACCTTTAAGAAAGCCAAATTTTTTACATTATCTTATCTGAGTTATGAAGCTCATGTGAAGATGTTTTGTGAACATTGTGAAACTTTAACATCATAATGGTTTTCATAGCAGGAACAATCCTTGCTAGTTTGATTGTGATCTACATGTATTTTTTTTAATAAAATGTACAATTATTACAATTCATTAGTTAAAGCAACATACGTTTCAGTATTTCGCCTAAATAGAGACAAGTAATTAAACAATTTATATCCACCACTTGGGTTATTTTTTATATTGGTAACAATTATATATAATGGAATTTAAAAAAATGCATTCACAGAAAAACATCATTTTGTTAAATAGTTAAATAAATAATTTAGGTGATATTATTGAAAATATTATATTATACAAGCCATCAATATGCCCATTTAAAATGTTTGCAATTTTTTAAACGATTTTAAGACAAGTTTACTTACTGGTATTCAATAACTAAGGCATTAAAGGGACTGTAAACCACAAATGACGAAAAAAGAAAAGTTTTAAAATACCATTTTTTTTTCAATTATTAGTTTATATTGATTAAAATATCACAACTGGTATATTACATTACTTGAAAAAAGTTCATATTTTCAGTATATTCGGTAATAAAATTTCGCGATGTGAAATCGAAAGTACATCGCGAAAATAGGTGAAATAACGATATAACACTATAAATAACGCAAGTAGATTGATCATTTTATATATAAAATATATACTATTCACTACGCATGCACAATTTGCATTCCCGGGTTTAACACGTTACGATGATGATCAATCTACTTCCGTTATTTATAGTTAACTGGTAGTTACCTCAGGTAGACATACCCAGTAAAAAATAAAAAAAATAAAAAATGAAGTAAAAATTAAAAAATAACTTTTTTCAAGTAATGTTATATACCAGTTGTGATATTTTAATCAATATAAACTAATAATTGTAAAAAAATACCGTATTTTAGAACTTTTCTTTTTTCGTCATTCGTGGTTTACAGTCCCTTTAAAGCCCCTATAACGCTCAAAATCAAAGAATATTTTGTAAAATGTTTAAAAAATAAAGTAACCCCATAAATAATAAATGTTCCTTATAGCAATAGCCAAAATTCCAACGCTAGATGTGACCTGGTAACATAGATTAAACAAGATACAAAATGCTCTTTTTTATTTTTTGTGGTACAATATATTCAACACGTGTTCATGTTCCAATTTAGTCTTAGTGTGTAGTATGAATTAATATTATTGCTGGAAATTAAAATTGAATATATTGTGCCACACAAAAATAAAAAAGAGCATTTTGTATATATTGTTTAATCTATGTTACCAGACCACATTGAAATTTTGGCTATTGCTATAAGGAACACTGATTATTTATGGGGTAACTTCATTTTATGAAACATTTTACGCAATTTTTGTTGATTTTAAGTATAGTGGCTTTAAGTATAAACACACATTTATTTTGACCCGGTGTTAAGTCAAGAAAAATAATATTGTTATTAGGATGACTGGAAAAAATATTTTTATGGTCACCGAGTTTTCTTTGCTGTATACTAAAAACTATAAATCATAACATAACTGACTTGACTTGTGTAACATAATGCCATGGGCCATTAATTCTGAAAAATACTGGGTCATAAAACAGTCAAGACTAACCAGCTGTCATATGCAAATATTTTGTTATTGTTCACAAAGTAGTTCAGTAGAAATCACTCTACCATGTTGCATGATAAACATCTAATATTAAGCTTACCTGAGCACAACCCAATTTTATTATCTTATACTTACATGTAAGTCTTACAAAAAAAATTATTCTTAAAAAAATAATTTTCTAAAAAGCGTTTATTGTTGAATCAAACTTGACATTTGACACCTCAAAATTAGTCATCCTGCATCATATAGAACAGTGTGCATATGACATATTAAGCATAATTGAGTCTAATTTGAATGATTAGTTAATTCACTGGCCCTGCTCATTGTTTAGGTTTTGTGGTCACCTGGAGTCCGTTGTTTGTTGTCAATTGTCAGTCATCAACATAAATTGCATTTTGAACACTTTAGAGGCCACATTTATTGCCTACAATTTAACTAGGTTAGGACAGTTTTCCCATGATAATTCAATGATAAACCAGAGCACTTAACTCTTTGCATGCTGGGAAATTTGTCGTCTGCTAAAATGTTGTCTGCTGAATTTCTAAAATTAGCATTTTCTTCGATTTTTTTTCTCAGACCATTATCAGAATAGCAAACAGTTTGGATCCTGATGAGACGCCACGTTCTGTGGCGTCTCATCTGGATCCAAACTGTTTGCAAAGGCCTTCAAAATCCGGTTCCAGCGCTCAAAGGGTTAATTAGGTCAGCTTCACTGTGATGGCTTTAGTCAAACCTGGTTAACACACTAGAAGTCATATTGTTTGTCCATAATCTTCATGAAATTTGCTAGAACATTTATTTTGTTCTAATGATATTTTGGCCGTGTAAACAATGATGGTTCTCGTCTTTTAAAAACAGGGTCAACAGGGGTTAGGGCATTTTTCTTTTAATGGCTATTTTCTTTTAATTGTTTGGGTTCATTGAAAAAAACTTGGTGGCCAGGGGGCGTGGCAGTTTTCCTTATATGGCCAGGTGAAATCTTTTGAACACAGAGGAATTTTGCCAAATTGTCATGAAACTGGCTCAACACATTTCTGCTAATGATATCTCAGGCAAGTTTAAAAATGTTTCCACTCTAGTAAAAAGCAAGGTCGATTTAAACACATTTATTGTACAAACCTCACAAACCTTCTTAAAACTGTTCAGTTCCTTGGTGTCTCAGGTGAGCGACCTAGAAACTTTGGCCTTCATATAATGAGGTTGTGTTCAAAATAATAAAAGTGATATAAATCATGCAACTAATGTATTTACAATGAAAATTATTTTAGTTGCCAGTATATAAATTGACAAAAGGAAAAAGCAGTTAATTTTAAGCAAAATTCAGAAGAGGACCCTGAATTTTGCATTATTATACAACCACTGCCATTAGATAGATGGGGGTATACAGACATTGCTTTTGTCTGTTTTTCAGTTTGTTGGTGTGTCTGTCTGTCTCTTCGTCAATCAGTACCAAAACTTTTTGGATGTATACCTTACCAATGCAGTTATATTATAATGTGCAAGTATTCAAAATAACTGAAAACAACACTGTACTGTATGAGACAGTATCTGAGGAAATAGAATCTGACGGCTGCTTTTAATGTCAAGACAAACTTTGGGTCAAAAGTCATAAACTTATTGTCAAAATAAAAGAAAGTGTTAGCTGTATTACTTTATTGTGACTTTTTGATTAACCCAGTGACATTGTTAAAAACCTGAACATGGCTATGATGCAAAACATAATTCCCACAGATAATGAGTACAATGATTTGTTATATGTTGGCTTAAATGTCAAGTACAGAAGTAACCATTCAAGTGTCATATTATGTGGTTTTACTGTGGCATTAATGTGGGTAGGGATTGTTAGATGGTTTGACTGAAATGACTCCGTGAGACTGCAAATTATATGAGCCGCGCTAATGGAAAACGTGGCTTAATGCAAGTCCGGAGAGCGTCGTCCTAGATTAGCCTGTGCATGCAGTCAACACAGGCTAATCAGGGACGTCACTTTCCGCTTTTATGGAATTGTTATTTTTAAGGAAGTCTCTTCGAAACAAAATTCAGTCTAGGTGGAAAGTGTCATCCCTGATGAGACTTTGCCCACTGCATGCATTAAACCCCCTTTTCCCAGAGCGAGGCTCGAATAATATCCTAATAATATTGCAGACAGCAGACTTTATATTTTACTTCATTTTTTATAGCAACATATAAGACAACAGTCATGCATTAATGTACAAGGATATTCAAATATTACATGATTTAAACATGTTTTATGAAGGGTTTGCCATTTATGATTTATAAGATTGTTATCAGGTGAACTGTTTTAATAGAAAAAGTGATATATAAACTTGAAAAAGAAGAGTTCAACAATACTCATCATGGAGTATATAATCACTTTTTTTCAAATCGGAAAACAGATTAAGAGAACTATTGATGCTTACAACATTTCATTTTAAGGCCCAATCAATGATTTCAATGGATATCTTACTGGCCAGATAACCAAAATATCATACAATTTTAAAGATTTGAAAACATTAAATTATATTGTTTCTTGTACAAATGAAATGTATCTATCTAACCATGTATTTTCAAATTTAAACATTTCAAAATGTATTTCTTACTGCTGAAATAGTTTGAAGTTAAATACATATAAATAATTTCAATTAATACTTATGGAATTGTAAGATGCATTGAATTTTTCTATATGGTTTTGGGTTAAAAATGAAAACAGTAGTATGCAAGACCTATTTTATCAAGGGAAGTAACTGTGTATACTGTTAGTAATAAAAAGTTATGGGTAGTCTCCCATTACACTGCAGGACTCTTTCTAAACGAATAATCTGACTTCAGTAAAACAGTAAGTATAGCTTATATATGTTTATTTCCCAGCACTTCACTTATATCCAATTTAATATTTACTTGTTTTAATAATCAGTGCAACAATTTTGATTTTTATGCCTGATTGTTGATGAAGTTGAAAGGTTTTATGTCACAAGTTCAGCATGCGAGGCAGCATTATGAGAAGACTTTAACATATTTCTCCGAGGCCCTGAAACAGTACACACTATGCTCATGTTTTTTTTCCAGCTTCTCAGGAATAAATAGATGTGCCCCGAGGACTATTAAACACTTAAGTTTAACCCACTAAGTATGACCACATCAAATGACTGATGTACTGACTGCATGAATTACATTGGAAAATGACCAAACAAACAAATCATCATTAATATCTGCCTAACGTTGTTTACCCTTTCCCACTAAGAAGAAAATTGGAAATTGCTATATATATGCAACCAGCATTAACCCTGAACAGCCTGCAAGTTACTCGCAGGCTGTTCAGGTTTTATGCTGTTTGCTGCTTATCAGTATCTTAGGGTTGGAAATAAAGCCTGTAAAACTTGAATCTATTAAGAAAGGTCTTTAATTTGATTAAGATTTGATTTTTGAAGGGACTACAAACAGGGCAAAACATGGTAAAGTGTTTAAAAAACAGCGTTTTGTTTGCAGGTTTGTTGATGGCAGCTGGGGTGGGCATATATCCCAATGGCTGGGACGCACCCGAAGTCCAGCAGGCATGCAGCTTTACATCGAAATCTTACAATTTGGGTATGTTCTTGAGTTGCCTGATAAAATACATATACTCGTAGGGTTATTTTTTAAACCATTGTAGGACTTAGGTAGGTTGTGGTAGCCCTTTTCAGATTGTGTGAACAGTAATTTAAGAAGTGTAACTTGTGTGAGGTCTGTCTGTGATTGATTTCTAATGATGCTTGGCACCGATGCTCTATGAAGTGTAGTGTTTAATTAGGACAGAATTGCATAAATTTATAAGTATATTTTGTGAAATGCATTATCACCTAAGTTTGAAACACAATAACATTCTGTGTGTGTCTTTATCAAATGTATTGAGGTCTCTCCAAGCCTGATGCTACATTATATGAAGCCGCGGATTTGTCCCTCCACTCCTACATAATTAACTTACTGGACTCACACAAAGTGGGTCAGATGTTGAATTAAAGCTAAATTTTCCTTAATGATTATTAACTAATAGTTTAACATCAAGATCAGAACTCTAGATGTGGTTGCATCCATCTTAAAAATAGTGCCTACCCATCATACAACACGCATAAATCCACATACTAGTTGTGAAGCTATGTGTACACAATGGACTCAATTTGATTGTTTATTTGTTTATGTGTACCTTTCAGGTGACTGTTCATTGTCCTGGTGCTTCTACATGACATCAGCTGGGATACTGATTACACTGATGTGTGCCGCATTAGCATTTCATGCACCAAAACAGAAACAGTTCATGGCTGGATACTCCCTGTGAGAGAACTTTATAGCGACCACAGCAGTCACCTCCCCTTGGTTTATAATTGCCACTACCTTCCCAGAGAGAATAGTTACATATTTGTTACCTCCCCTGGATGTTACTATACCCACTTCCACCACTAAGAAAAGATTCACAGTCACAGATTTCGTTCGTTTGTCAATCTCTTAATTGAGGTTTGAATACTATCGGCCTGTACCGAGAAGGCAGAAGTTATTTGTACTTAGGGGTTTAAAAATATTTTTCACAATATTGTATTGCATGTTTATATTAAATATCTGTCTTGGTCATTATGTTTAACTTATTAACTACAGTTGCTTGAACATGTGACAGGACATTTTCATGGTATAAGTGAATCACAGAGCATTTAGAAAGATAATATCATCAGCACGGTACAACAACTTACATAGCACTTCTTAATGGTAATTTTTTAAATACAGTTCAATGTCTTCTTGTCATACATTACACAAATAAAAGTACCTATGTGACATTTTTAGTATATTTTATTATTATATCTAATATTTATAGCATGTTGATATTATGATTGCTAAAAATAGATATGATACAAACAAACATTAATTATAATGTTTTTCTTAAGGTTAGTTATCCCAATTTTTTATATATATATTTCTTTGATAATAATATATGTGTATTATTTTGAATGATGTTTTTCATACATGATGTCTCTGTATCTTATTTATTACATTGTGATGTTTTTTTTGTATGAATTCAATAATGCAATTTATATTTTTCTTGGAATATTTTTTTTAAGTCATAAAACATATATTTAATCATTTGATGTTGTGCAGATCTTTCAATGTCAGTTAATAGATCTCTGGATATGGTTACTTAAAATAAATTAATTAATTCACATACTTAAAACCTATGCAAGTAATTTTTGATTATGTGGATGATCTGCAGTAAATATCTTGAAGATTTCCTGTGTCGTATGTATATAATGTTACTTATCGAAAGCATCCAATCAACAAATGATACAAATTGGTATTTTGTTGCCAATCTGGATGGATTTACCATATTCTCTAATAAACCTGTCATGATTCTTTTGGGGATTTAAGCATTATTTTTGGGTTAACTTCAGGACTTTCTTAATGGTTTGGAGATAAGCAAATAGCAAATGGTATTGATTTTAATCAAAACCCATGCAGCAGCTTTGAAAGGGAAAAGTAATTGCCACTTGAACGTTTAACACTTCTGTGATTGCAACATTTCTCATAGAAATGGCTGTCAAAGAATGGACTTCAAGGGTTCACAACAAGCAATATCGAGCCATGTTTTGCATTTGAAGCATCTTTGGTCTTCACAACAGCAGCATTTATTGCTTTATGCAAATAGAGTCGTTCATGTTTAGTTGCATGATTTGTTTAATGATGAAAGTCTGGTGAAACATATTGGATGGTCCTGTTTGTATTAGATGCAAGGGTTTGTAATATTACCCTGAACTATTTATTTTTATCGGGATTAATGATATAATTGGGAACATCCAAAAGGGGCAAATGAATTTTCCTGCTTAATGGGTGTTGATATAACAAATAATGTAAATAGTTGTATATTATGTTATGTTATTGTAATAAAATGCACAGGGCATGACTTGTATTTTATATTTAAATTTTCTGTTGTTTCCTTGTGGTTTTTGTGTTTCATCTGATTGCCTGTTTTAATATAGACATCATTATTGTTTTAGAATCAAGCTGCTGAACTTAAACAATAACAAATTATTATAAGATTTGAGAAACGCCTTACCAATATGCTTTGGTATTGTTTAATTAAAATGATGATTTATTATCCCCACTCTTTTAAAAGCGTGGGGATATTGTATTGATCTCCGTTTTCTTTTTTTTGATCGGCCACTATCTCCTCCTTCACTATTAGCACTAGAACCTTGAAACTTACACACCTGGTAGCTATGCGCATATGTGCAACGGTGACGGTGACGGAATTTTGATCTGACCCCTAAGTCAAAAGTTATGGGTACATAAATAGGTAAAATGGGTAAAAAAAAACTCATTTTACTAACAACATGTGACGCACATAATAACTTTTGACCCAGAGGTCAGATCGAAATTCCAAATAGTGCACCGTCGCACATATGTTCATAGCTACCATATATGTAGGAGGAGATAGTGGAGAATGGGGGTTGGGGTTGGGCCTGGTAAGAGATTTTCACTCATTTTTTAGGTTATTTTACATTAACTTCTTCATTTCTATACCGATTTACTTCGAATTGATACTGGACATCTCTTATGACAATACGGTCAATCTCAACTATTCATGGCCCCATTACCAACCCTGAGGCGCACCGCCCACATAGACCACGCCCACCCCAAATTTTGTTTTAACATAACTTCTTCATTTATTCACCAATTGACTTCAAACTAATACTGAAAATCTCTTATGACAACACGGTCTATCTCGACCATCCATGTCCACATTACCCACCCGGGGCCCCACTAACATAGGCCTTGCCCACCCAAAATTGCCTTTTAATATAACATTTATGCGGCGTTGGGATACGCGTCGGCCTCTGCCGCGCAAGCTCAAGTTTTATTTATTTTGTCAGTCCAAAATTGTGGTTGCTATGGTTGCAAAAATAATTAAAAACTAAAATCTTGATCATGTGATAACTCAACAAGTAAGTGTGCTAGCTTGATGACAGCTCAGGTTCATGGATAGAGGGCCATATGTGTCGTGTTCTGACAAAACTGGGCAAAATGCTTGTGCGTAAATTGTCATCCCAGATTAGCCTGTGCAGTCCGCACAGGCTTATCAGGGACGAAAATTTCCGCTTTTATGGAATTTTTCGTTTAAATGATGTCTCTTCTTAGCGAAAATCCAGTTTAGGCGGAAAGTGTCATCCCGGATTAGCCTGTGCGAACTGCACAGGCTAATCTTGGATGACACTTTACGCACAAGCATTTTGCCCAGTTTACTCAGAACACGCCACATATGAGGAGAATGCTCGTTATCATAGTCCCGCTAGGTGGATGAATTTTGGTATGTGGATAGAATGTCTTATTGTGAATATGCACATTATTTCAGTTTTTATTGTCAGACTAAAAAATTTGGTTGCTATGATTACATAAATAATTGAAAGCTGAACGCTGCATCTTGTCATAATTAACATGTTCTTAAGCTAAAATAATCAAACTTGTGGAGATCTTGTATTTACTTCCTCAACATTAACCTGGTAGGGGATTGCTGTTTTGTCTGTGACAAAGCTCTATTTTAAATCAAATTTTTCAATTTCAAAAACACATTTGTGCAATAGTTTCATTATTAATGAATATGCCTTTCCTTAACATATGTGATAGGAAACAAATGCATTTCCAATATTAAGGAGTCATTTCAGGAATTTCTACATTCAAATAAACATGATACTAATAGGCTGGTTTGCTTTTATATTTTGAGTACGCAGACATGTTTTTTTATTAATATTCATTTCCTATGTATAATATGCATGAGCTTATCAATGGGCCTCATATTTTATGTTTTATCATCTTACCAATAACATATTAAATTTTAAACCATGGCACTACTAAACACTATCACACATTAATGATTTAGAATTACCTTACTCGCATAAGGTATTGTAATATGTCAGACCAAATTAGGAGTGAAATACAATTTTGTGTATATATTTTTTAAACAAATCGTAAGTTTCATCGCATAAATGTATATGTCATAGTAAAAATGATGTATATTTTGTGTCCTGCTTGATTTATTTATGATTTTGTATGTACTTGGTTGACAATTGTGTATGTCCTTGTTTGATGTGTCTTTGTTTGATGTTTTTGTATGTCCTTTTTGATGTTTGTATATGTTTTTGTCCTTGTTCTTTCTGTTTTTTTTTATATACTTTTACGATGTTTTAATTCTTGATAATGTGTTTTAAGCTCACCTGAGCACAAAGTGGTAATGATGAGCTATTATGGTCTCTATAAGTCTGGGGTCTGGCGTGCATGGTATGTCGTGCATCATGCATCATCATTTATTAGCTCATAAACACCGTAAACCCCACATTTATTACACAATCTTGATGAAACTTGGGCAGAATGTTTATCTTGCCAAAATATAGGCAGAGTTCCAATCTGGGTCAAGTTCATAAAAAACAAGGTCATGGGTCAAAGCTTAGACAAAAAAACTTTGAGCTTGTTAAAACTCTAGAAACCAAAGTTTTCATCCATTCTTCATGAAACTTGGTCGGAATGTTTTTTTTTTACAATATCGTCGCAAGGTTTGAATCTTAATCACACGAGTCAAACAACTAGGTAACCATATTAAAACTTAGGCAAACAATGTTACAACTCTAGATATAGTTTACAATAGTGACTTAACCTTGATGAAACCTTGTCCGAATGTTTACCTTGAGAATATCTAGGACTAGTTCAAATCTCGGTCACAAGCGACCTAAAATAAGGTCACCAGGGTAAATCTTAGACAAATCCTGTCACCTACTTAGTGGTCATATTAATGACTCAATTATGACGAACATCTAGGTTGAGTTCGAATCTGGATCACGTGTCTCTAAAAAGAAGGTCACTTAATCAAAGGTTAGAACACACAACAGTGTACTAACCACATTTAAAGCTCAATTTTGATAAACCTTGGTTAGAATGTTTATCTTGACAATATATAGATCGTGTTTGAATCTAGGTCACGTGCATCTAAAAACTAGATCAACGTTGCAAATTTTAGTAAATTATTGTAACCAGTTTAGAGTCCATATTAACGACTTTATCTTGCTACAACATGATCAGAGTTGTTATTTTGGCACTATCTAGGCTGAGTTTGATTCTCCGTCATGTGTGCCTAAAAACTAGGTCACCAGGTAAAAGCTGAGAAAAAACTTGTTACCGGAATTCAAGACACATGTATGGCTCATTCTTGATAAAACTTGGTCAGAATGTTTATCTTGATACTATATAGGGCGAGTTTGAATCTGGGTCACACGTGGTCGCAAACCAGGCAAACAGGGCAGGTCTTTGACAATTTGTGTACCTTGAACAAAGCTGAGTGCTTTAGTGCCATCATGGTAAGTTATTACACTTACTTATTATTAGCCTGTGCATGTGCAATATATTTTTACTGCTGTTTAAACCAACATTTAGTAATAAATGCTTGAATACAACCATTGCGTTGTGAATGATTTCAGCCCCGATTTTTGTCGAGCTGGCTTGCAGAAGGTTCGATATCGAGTAACAATGGTCGAGTGTATGCATGCGTAACGACGTGTGTCTAGAGTGTAACTTTGTCATTCAAAATGCAATTTTATTACCTTACCCGAGCATAACGTGGTCATGGTGACCTTTTGTGGTCACCTCTTGTCCTTCGTTCGGCATCTGTCGCGCGTCGTCTGTTGTTCGTCGTCAATATATGCTCTGCAAACACTCTTAAGGCCACATTAATTGCCTACTCTTCATTAAACTTAGTTAGAACATTTCTCTTATTAATATCTCATCCGATTGCGAAACTGTGTCAGGTGGGGTCAAAACAAGGTCACAAGGTCAAAGGTCAAATTAAAGTAAAAGCTTGTGAACTCTTTATAGTTTGTTTGCCAAATAATTCTAGAACATGAAATTTTTCCCAAATATGTCTCCACCCACTTCGCAAAAGGTTCCAGTCCGGTTAAAACTAGTTCACTAAGAACAGTTAAAGAAAAAGCGTTTGAACACTCTTGAAGCCACATTTTCGCACACTCATCATGAAACTTAATCAGAACATGTGTCCCAATAATTTCTATGTAGAGGTGGTGTCAAACACTAGCTGATAAGGTCATATTAAAAAAAAGCTTGTGAACATTCTGGAGGCCACATTTATTACCCTATCTTAATTAAACTGTGTCAAAACATTTGTCTCAATGACATCTCGGTCGAGTTCAACTTGGTCATGTGGTACCAAAAAACAAGTTCGCTGGATCAAATTAACTAAAAACGTGTGAAGACGTTAGAGGCCACATATTCTGCCTTATCATTATGCAACTTTCTCAGAAAAGTTGTGTTAATAATATACTGGCGGAGTTCTAGAATCGTTCTTGAAACTTCCCAAATTAAGCTGAACAAAACAGTTCAGTTCGCAGGTGAACTGATCGCAGGTGAGCGAAATAAAGCCGTTTGACATCTTGTTATAACTTACCACAATTTCTGAGCACATGACATGTCGAATAAAATAAGTATCCATTCCTCAATGTTCAAAGTCACTCTTTAAGGTCACAGTTTGAATTAGGCTTTAATACAGCTTGTCTCGAATGTAACTTCATCAGCCATCATGCAATATTAAAATAATTTACCACAAAGGCTCACAATATGGAGATAGTGAGTTCCGTGTAACAACCGTCTCCAAAGCTCAAAGTTTAAGGTAACTCTATGTTATAATTGACCATAACACAGCTTGTCTGCTCTCAAAGTGTATCATTTATCATGCAGTTTTAAAACAATTTACCACAAACGTGTTGATGCAGCATATCACATGGCTTAAAGGTCAATGTCACCTTAAGAGGTCGAATGTCAATACTAAACTGTAACTTCAGTCGTCATGCAATTCAAAAACAACATAACAAATAATTGTTTTACAATTTTAGACAGCATGTTGCGTGGTAGACACAAGGCCCCAGCTACAGGTCAAGATCACACTTTTTAGGCAAACAAATTTGAGCACAATACAGCTTTTCAAGACTGCATTTTTATCTTGCAAATTAAAAATAACTTACCGCAAACAGAGTTCATGTCCTTCCTATTGAATGACCATAGACAGCCATGTCATAATTCTGACAGGGACATTTCACAAATCTTACACGGCCACAATATTTGAAGAAAAAAAATACAGCCATTGTAAACTGTGAAATCCGACTTGTTTTGCTAAACAATGTCAAAAACGGCCATTTCACAATTCAAAATTACGTTTCATTTTACTGTCATGGCTTTCATTCGTGTACGAATGGTCGTAATTTACGTCCTAACATTGTTGCTGAGTGCCGAAAAATAAATTGGACGCTTTCGTACGTCATTTTTGGCCAGAAAATCAATTGAAGCATCTTGATTTTTAAGTGACAAACAATACGGCTACATCACAATTACTTACCTTTTCAGATTCAAATTCATAATCCTGTACTGAAGCAACTGTAATAGATCACAAAACAAAATATGCACATAAGTATTGGTTTGTTCAAATATTACATAAACACAATATTTCACCTTTGTTTTAGTTTAATTGACATCGTGGTTTACTTTAATTTAAAAAAAAAACGAGATTAAACTTTGAGTACGAATAGGAAGAGGTCTGTGTATGAATTTATTTATTTATGATATGTGTGTCCTGAATCATGATGGCAAAGTACTCAGTAATCCGAGTTAAAATAAATAAAGATTTCTTACAAGTAAACATCTTATTTTTCATAAATGTGGTCAAATTAACTACTATACATAACCACGTTTAGTGGATATTTAATTCTGCATGTTTTATGTTTTCACCTTCCCTCCTGAACGTATTTATTTACCGTTGTTTCATGTAAATGACGTGACTCTGTTTTTTTTTGTTGTTATATAAACTGTATTTGCTCATTCTATTCACATATTGTGAAAATGTGCTTAATGAAATAAACGCATCGATGAATTTTACACGAATAGTACACGAGTTGTTTGATTATAACTGAAAGGAGGATCCAGCAGTATGCAAGTAAAACGTTACTTTGATAATGTAATATATTTTCGCGACCCTATCAAATCTGTCAACGATGTTGGCAGCATAAATGAAGGTGTTGAAATGAAGTATTGCAAAATGTATTTTTCCAACAATTAATAATGATTATGCCAAGTTTTAATCACGAAAATGCATTTATTTATGTGAGTAGTTCGAATAAACCATTCTTAGGAAAAGTTCAGACACGTTATTGTTCCATGTTTACTAGTTTTCTGTATGGAAAATACAGTAAAGACCAGGTTTCAAAATCAAATTTGCTAATACTCGAATTTCAATTATTCAATAGGCACTTTTAGTCTTGATATATAAGTTTTTGTTAAAGGAATAATTTGTTTACCTCAATTATTTATAGACATTTATAGCTCATGGCGATTAATTTTTCTGTTAAATTCCAGATTCGATTTCAAGCACATGTCAACATTCGTAGCGGGTCAAAAATAAGTCGCACTGCTTCATATGAAACAACAATTATTTGTTCAAGATTAGTAACGTTTATACTATCTACAAAGCTATGTTATCGTATGCAAATATTGTTTGCCTAAAAAATATTAACCTAGCTGAACTGAAAAATATGGGTACTGAATACTAAATACCTGAAACGATGCACAGAAATGTAAGCAACAGAGGCGAAAACAACAGTGTGGCCATACCACGTGGTCCGTGACGTCATTTTGGCTAGCACGCCAAGTAGAAAATTGTAAACATTGCCTCCGCTAAGAAACTTCAAATCCACGTAAGTATGTTATTATTTACTCGTATTTGACGAAATACAGCGCAGGCTATGGGAAAAGTCGAGCACTATTCCCGGTTATATAAATATTTGACACCAGATGAGTAGTTAAGTCTATCATTCGAGGCAAATTCCGAGTTTTTACGTTACAATGCACGAAAGCACGACAAACACATTTTAAATTTTCCAAAAAATCCGTTTTATATTCCCTTTTGCAGTGCACTCATATATGCGGACGTAAATAATTCCATATAACATGTGTTTTGTCCGAAAAAATATCATAAAACACCATCTAATGACATTTCCAATGTACACCAACAAATTGGCTAACACGACAAGCAACGAAATTCAAGGCAAGCACGACAAGTCGATATTCGGCTAATACGACCAGTTGTTATAAATTATGTTTATGAAGCCATGTTATTGTCGAGTTAATAACAAAAATATAATTAGTGTACGTGTAGGATACATGTGATTATTATTCTTATGAATTATAACAGGTATAATGCAAACAGAGACGCAAAGAATTATGTATGTCGTAATTGTGGCAGATTATGATGCCCACTCGCCCAGGAAACACGGTGCCTAACCAATACGGATAATACTGGAAACATTTGTACTATTCCGGATAATACGCGAAACGGCAACGGATCATATTAAAAGATAAACAAGGTGAAATGCAGGATGCGCCTAGTATTGGAAGTGAAATTGGCCACAAAACCGCATTAAAATGCCAAATACTATTGCTCACGGAACATTATGGTGTTTCAGCTAATGGTTTACTTCAAAATTCGTTATGAAAATAAAACATTTAATCAAAAACGAACGAAAACAAATGAACCATACCTCCATCATAGTCATGAAATTGTTTAAAATACTTGCTTTTTTGTAACTGGAGAGAAAAAAACATATAATACTTCTACTTTACATTGTTATAATAATTATTCAGAATTACAATAAAATTGTAGGAAAATACTGGCAACTTCAAAAACGTGAGTATTTGCGTTTTAAAAGGGTCGCATATTGATTTCAAGGGCACCGGATAACACACGAAACCATATAATACTGGCCCCGGATAAACTCCGGAAACACAACACTGGATAAAACACGAAATGAATTGATACATATACAGATTATTACGTGTTTTTCATCATGTTTTATAAACAACATGTCCGCATCGTATGCTAAACGTTTAATATAGTACTTGAAGTTGGTGACGAATTTTGAACTACCGGTATGGCTGCAATTTCCAGCCATGTGCTTGTAACTGAAAGATATTCATAACGACATGCGTATATAGGTTTATAGACAGTGGGAGACAAAAAACGTAGTCATTAAACGCTGATATTTGTTATGCGTATTATTTCTTGTAAGAAAATCTTATGATCTTAACTTCCAGGTATTACGCAATAGACATTCAAGCACCCATGAAATGTCATTTCACTATAGTACCACCTGTCGTATATTTAAATTCCAATTAACCGCTAGAATTATTTACATTTTACTTTGATTCTTAGGAGATGGCTCCATTACTGTACTATGTTTGGGTGTATCTTTCTTTGTTTACAGAAATCATGCATTTGATTCACCATCGAAGCGCGGAGAGCGGCAACGAAAATCTTAACGGTCCGATATAAGTAAACCGCATGAAGTCGCAAGGGGCTGTTTGCCAATGCGCTGCCACCACAAATGTAATGAATCGAAGATTCTGCTGCCAACCGCTCGTCTTGGCATAACATTGCAGAACAATATGATAGTGTAAATTTTATTCTGTCAACCTAAAAAGAGACAGTGAAGCTAACGTTATTAAGTTGAGTCAGTTTACGAACCTGCAACTACCACATTAGGAGACCAAACTGTTCAACACGGAATAGAACGAACCATGTTAGACACTGTAATACACAATTTTATTCAGTACACTGTTTTTAGTTCATTCATGCTTGCAATGTTTATACCAAACGTTCATTACTTTACAAACATTTCAAGAATGTGTATTTTAAAGTAAAAGACAGACAAGTTTTAAACGTATAACTACACAATTTCAACATGTTTTGTACAATTAAAATTTAATAATGTTAAACTTTACCTCAAATCATAGACGTTTGTCACGTAGTGAAACTCGTTTTTGAATCAAATCAAATCTTTGTTTCAAATATTTCTAAAATTAATTAAATATACTATTTAAGAGTTCATGACATTAATTTTAAATTTATGTCATTTAACATTAAAATATGTCTGAAATGGTAACAATTATGTACATTGTAAACATGACAAGATAAGGGATATCATCTATTTACGTTGATTTATTTTTAATTGATACGAACACTGTCTACCAACAGTATTAAGCAAATAATTATGGAACTCGACAAATACAGGATTCCAACAAGTAGTACACTGTATTCCACTGTCGGCACAGTTTCACAATTTTCATAAGAGTAATAAATGATTCGGTCTACCCACACGCACATAATCAATTACATATTTCCAAACATTATTGAACTAAATCTCTATAATTTCAGTAACATTGGCCTTGACAGACTTCAACAAAATCTATAGAGAATAACAATGCACAACACAAAATATAATTATGTTTTTGGTATCTACAACAAACCTTAACTTTTGGTGCAAAAAAATGTTTTTACACGCTTAAACAAATATTACAAATATGTGGCTTACTAAATGTCGTTTGTAGCCAGTTCTTGTCCTATATTTGTTGTCACATATTTTGCACTCATATAATTATTATTATCGACAACAATTTCAACTGAACATTATAAATGTAAACAGCTATCTAATGGTTGCTCGGTGGCTTTTTCATCTTCATGATTGTTGCAGTCCACCTCAAACAATTAATTATCCACTCCAGACTAAACATTGTATCTGTCTTTATTACTAGGGAAGAGTTACAGATGAAAACACACACCTCTTCTGCTTCTCTTCAGTCTCTGCAGTTTTAAACTCGAAAAAACATCGGTCGGTCGTGAAATTCTGAAATAAATTATCATAATTATAGCTATTGACATGTGCTGGTGTTCCGACGTCATGGGTTTGAGCCTATCAACTGGCGCACTTTTCCTTCGTTGTAACTTTACACATTCCATGTGCACAGCAGTTAATCAAAGCAGGATGAATTGTTCCAATAAAGTTTAAAGTTAATGATACTCAGAAATTATAAAATTACTTAGTCCACTGCTACATCCAATCCAAAAAATATCGAACAGTAGCCATAAGTCCATTGAATTAACTTATCAACTGAGATTATACTTACCATATTCTATCTCGAACTTCAAAGTCAGATGTTAGGGCACTGAAGTCTGAAACAAAAAGAATACAGTAATGAGTGAATTATGAAATGAAAACTTGTGTATGTTTAACATACATCGTGTACAAATAATAGAGATACTAGCTCTAAATGTTGATAATAAATTAATCCAAAAACGAAAAAAACCTAACTATGTGTGCATTTGAAGAGCGCAATTTTAAACAAGGGAAGTATCACGATTGGGGAAGTATTTCTGAATCATAACCGTAGGTTACACACAACTTATTTCCTGTAATATTAAATATTATAATCAATTATAATTACAATCACACCAAAGTAAACAAAACATGGTTAAAAAATACTAATAAAACGACAACAATCATATTTTACAATTTACACTACCGAACTGGTCTTAACACCTTTTTTTTCCAAATTGTTATCGAATCGTGTATATAAATGTTATATTAAAACAATCAACGGGCTCTTATATTATATATTATAACTATTATTGCTGAATTGGTCGTGCAACAATAGCACGCGTTCTACAGCAGATTGTTTAAGAACCAATACCATGTGTAACCTTAAATGCCTAGTTTTAATAATCTTTTTCAGTGTAGGGTCAAGACATTTTTAATGCGTTAAGACAGTGGTCAGGGCTAAGGGACGAGACGTAACATACCCATTTCATTTAACAATCTAAAATCAAGAAATTCTTTAAATGATTACCATATCAGCAGAATCCAATACATTCTTTAAACGTGCTATACTTAAGTTCATTAGTCTCGGCTATTATCCGTTGCCTATTTCATGCATTATTCGGTGCCAGCAATCGACATATAACATACTTGTTTTTCTACAAACTAAACCGTCACTCTTCATGACAATGATTTCACAAGAATTATGCTGCCTTTTTCATCAGGAAACTAGCTCAGAAGTTTGAAATTCATTGTTAAAATGGAACAATATCTGCTTTTTACTTTCGTTTCCACAGGTTTTGTGCATAAACTGTTGGGCAATGTAGGTTCCCACTGCAAATATACGTTTTTGTTACTAAGCACGAGTATACAAATTACTGAATGAATGTCTTAGTTGTTCCGTGGAATATTGGTTTGGTGAAAAATGTTAACTTAAAAAAGAGAATATTGAAAATAAAAGAACACACTTACCTCAAAACAGTCAATATTTTCTGATATGATCCGGTGCCGTTTCATGTATAAGCTGGAAACGCACAAATGTTTCCAGTATTATCCGTATTGGTTAGGCACCGTGGGAAAGAGCGGCCTAGAGAGATCGAGTGAGAGATATGTGAACACAAGACATGTACTCGGGCTCTTAACACATGTCTGCAAAGTGTGCAAAGCCGCCTACAAACATATTAGCTCACTGTGTAGGCACTGCGGACAGAAACACAAATAACGTGTATAACGTGTTTTGTTCTCAACTCACATGTGTTCATGAGTGAAAGTTAACGGTTCGTCGTTATTTTCTTATGCAGTTTTTATGCTTTTCATTACATCAACCGTTGTTAGGTTCTGAAATACTTAGTTGTGTATTACTATTACACCTCAAACTCACGTCTACATTTAACCCATTTATGCCTAGTGGACTCTCCCACCCTTCTAAATTGGATCAATTTATTTCCAAAATAAGAGATGTCTGTTATATTTATTTCTATTTTTAGAATATTTCTCACAGAAATTCTTTAAGCAAACAGCGTAGACCCTGATGAGAATGCGGCGTCTCATCTGGGTCTACGCTGTTTGCCCAGGCCTTTTTTGTAGACGCTAGGCATAAATGGGTTAAACTGATGTACAGTTAAGGGCCCGGTTGCCAGGCCTTTAAACCTTTACCTGGCGATTAAACTATCATGCAGTCGCTTTTTTTGATGCAGTTATGAACCTAAAACATGTTAAAATACCTTAAGCTTAAGTTTTGTATTGAAATATGTTTATTAGAAATTTTAAATGGTGATGATTTTACTTAATTCGCATTTAAAGTAAACAGGATGTTAGTCTTATCGATTGTTAATGTTTTCAAGTCTAATAAACCGCATTATGTGACGTACCGTTTGTGCTAAATACGCGCGTCCTGTTTTGTATAAGAAATGACTTTCACCTATCTGTGATTTACCCGTCTGCTAAACCGTATTATGTGCCGTACCCCGGTACTACTACTACTGCTGCTACTGTTACTGCTGCTGCTATTGCTACTGTTACTGCTGCTGCTACTTCTACTGCTGCTGCTGCTGCTGCTGTTGCTGCTGCTACTACTACTACTACTACTACTACTACTACTACTACTACTACTACTACTACTACTACTACTACTACTACTACTTCTACAACTACTACTACTACTACTACTACTACTTCTACTACTACTTATACTACTACTACTACAAACTAATCGTTTAGCTTCAACGCATCAGCGCAAAAACTGTTAATTACATGATAAACAATGATATATAGACAAATATTCATTGATTTTTTTTCTTTTCCATTGAATTTATGAACATGTATTTAAAAGTATTCATGGATTATGTATTCCGAGTATTTAAGACTGATACAAGCAAATTTAGCATGCCAATTGACACTTCTCTTGGTCAAATAAATTAGCGAAAATGCGCTTTGTCATGATGATGATGATGACGGTAATGATGATGGTGATGTTTAGTCCGAATTTATTTATTAATTCATTCTAACAAAAAGGCGTATTAAGGCGAGGTATAAAACCCGGAAATGTCCGGAAAACCCGAAAATAATTTAGGTAAAACCCGGAAAAGGTAAAAATGGTTATAAAGGCATTATTATTCGTCCGATATTAATTATAATGGTACCGTTGTAACGAAAAACCTTCAAAGTTTCTAACGATGTAAATATAGTGTATGGCAGTGTCAGAATCAGAGCCTTTAAATCGCGGTCAAAGTCGGCCTAGTTTACGTTTTTTTATACACCAATGCCTGAAGAAAAACACGGAAAAGGTACAAGTCGTTATTTGAACATTATTATTGATTTGATATTAATTAAAATGCTACCGTTGTAAAGAAGATCCACTAAGATTCCTTACGATGTAAAAATAGTGTTTGTCGGTATCAGATTCGGGATTTGAATCGCGACCAAAGTCGGCTTATTGATGTGATTTTTTTTACACAAAACAATGTCTTGAGGAAAACCCGGAAAAGATAAAAGCGGTTATAAAAGCAACATTTTTCAACCGACCATACATTATTTGGTTTTCATCGAGGAAAACATATTCTGTGCAATCGGATCCCACTTGATTCCTGCTTAAGCCGAGCTATGTTGAGTATGTTTCACGCTTAGTTGCCACCTGCGACGTATATTCACACGTGTACTGATACCCTAACTCTTCGTGAAACACGCTTTCCTCGATATTGCATATACCGACTCGGCAGTAATCATGTGTATTTGACGAGATTTGACAAATGGCTATGCCCCAAAACATGGCGACTCAATCAAACAATTGAAGTTCTTATTCTGGCATAACGAAAGCTCCGCCCAGAAAATACAATTGACCAATTAAAAAACACAAACCTCTCAATCTGACATTTCAGTACGGCACGCCCACCAACGAAATCAATGACGACTAGTTAAAGCTGGATGCCGAAGGCCTGAATTTCATCTCATTTTAAGACATCAATTAAAAAAGAAATATAACAGAAATGAAACTTTGAAAATAATTGTAATGGAGGCTTTCATTACTTATCTTAACATTAAGAAATTATTGATCAATCGATTCTTTCATAAATTAATAAGGGGTCTCACGGCCTCTGTCAAAACGTAACCATTGTAAAGAAATTAATTTAATGTAATTAATAAAGTTGGAATCATTGCAAATCTGAGGTTCTTAATTTTTTTATTGTCTTAGTTTTGCCTGTATTCACGAACAAGTTCAGTGATTGGTTTTATCATTTCCTCCTCATATTAAGCTAGTATCGTTTTTAAAGAAGATTCTCCATATTTTTGTAATAACGCAAAACAATTTTGGATCTCTCATTTCTCTTAGTTTTAAGGTGACATAATGTTCTTGGAAAGGTCTGTGAAAACAAATAACCATGTATTATTTATATTTATACAGCTGCAATTAATACTGATTGTACATGTATAGGCATGTCCGGTCTTCTTTATCAGCTCAAAATTGGAATTCTGCGTTGAGTGTGTCCGTTGTTTGTTTCACTTACATTAACCAACATAAAAACGTGAACGGTAAATCAAACTGCATTTATAATTAACGTATTTGTCGACAGTAATAAAACAATGAACGCATTATCTTTTTTTCGCATGCGTATAGACAATCTCAGAAAAAAATCGATAAATCCCGTATTATCGCCCCTGAATACTCAAGCGCGACAACTAACGGTACTGAAGAACAATGCAGGGACCTATATGTTTGAAAAGGTCCGTGAACAATAAAAGGTTGCGAAGCAATTTTATCTAATATATTTGAAAATTTAAATAGTTTCTGTTATCGATATGATCATCGCATAATAGTTCGCATTTTTTAAATACATATTTTTATCAGTTATTTGGTGATTAAAATAAACAAGGTTCGTATGCATTTTTTTAAGAGTCATAAAACTCAGCATGAATTGATTTCATTGATTGTCATTTTAAATGTTATCGGAAGGTGCCGCATAGTATCTTATCTAAATAACGTTATCAACACATGTGCAGACATGTGGTGTCACAGACATACTAATTTACACTTTTAAACCACCCTTGGGACATCGCCTCCCACTGAAGGAAAGCTTTCGGGCCTCTATCGCAGATGTTGTTTCAAGACCATTAGATCTACTTTGCTTAAATTGACAATCCGCAATTAACGAAGAAAAACATCAATTATCGTGCTCGTGTTTAATCGTAAATTAAGACTTTATTACGAAAATTTAATAAAGGCATTTATAAGTTTAGGAAATGTAGAGAACATCATTGGAGCTATTTAAGTTTATTTAAGGCTCCAAATTTTTCATATTGAACATTTTTATCGTAAATTTAGATCCTGTTAAGAACATTTAATAAATTATGAAATCAGTTTAGTTAACATTACTTAAATAATAACATAACAATAAAGTTATAGGCAAAAGCTGATATGTACTTTTTAATAAAAAAAGTATGCCATGTCCTGACATCTTACACAGTTTTCCGGACCAATTTTAGTTCAAATAACAAACTGTATTTGGGCTATATATTTGTAATTTACCTTTGAAAAACGATACTTAAATAAGAAATATTAATAACGAAACAATACATATTTAGACAAACAAAGATATGTTCTATTCAATAAAAAAAGTCTGCCTCGGTCTTGAATCTTATAGTTTCTTAATTAGTATCTCCGGAACTATATGAGTATTTATAAAGAAAATATAATGTTTAAAACAAAGGCAGATATCTTCTTTTCAATAAAATTGTCAACTTCGGCCTTATATCATTCAAAGTTTCGCTAATTAATATCCCCGGCACTATTTCTGCTAAAATCACACAGTTTATTAAAACTTAACATATTGATATAACATTTATAATTATCCTTGAATAATTGCATTCCATAAAGAAATACTTACATTTAAGGCAAAGGCATTACTGAGATGTGTGCTTAAAAAAAGCTAACTCGGCCTTAAACATTACGTGTTGTAACTGAATAGTGTTGCAGAGACACATATTTTATAAATCTATCGTATATATTTCTTATTTAACTTCTATTGATTAACGCTGTGACACATATCGAAACTTTGTTTCATGTTTGACTTGTTTTCAATCTAACTGTCCGAAGTGATAAAATAATGTTTATTGGAATAAAGCGGATGCACGTGAAGAGGCCGGTAGGACCCGTAAATAAACTCTGATTCAAAAAAAAAAAAAAGGGTCAAGTGATAGCCAATATGGCAGCGGTCAATTTATCGATTCGGTGATTGTCTATACGGCGTGCTGTAAATCTATAAATAGGACATATCTAAATATAGTGCATATAAGCCCCGCCTTTTCATCGGTTTTCATCGCTAATCATGCGCAATGAAATAAGCGCAAACAATCGCAAACAAACGCTTAACAACGGTTGAAAACGCAATCGCTATAAATCGCAAACTTGCGGAACACAATCTCTAACTCTACTGAACATATCATTTTCACAAGGGAAGTAATAATTTTAAACGGACATATAAAAAAATAATAAAAAAAATCATTCAAAGTGGCGTAGTAGGGGGCATTGTGTTTCTGACAAACACATTTCATGTTCTTTTTATTTTTTAATGTTTTATCTTTCTTATTTAAATAACAAAAAAAGAAACGTTGTCGGCATATTTTTAATCCTTTTGCGATTGTTCCGAATATATAGGCAACATGTTTTATGTATATGAAAAAAACTTGGAAAAGGTGTATTTTGAGAAACGCTAGATTGCAAAAATTAGTAGACGGAATTATTTTTGCAAGGCGAACTCAACTTGGACCATCAAAAGGGCTGTGGTCGGCACAAAGGTCAATATCGGTCGGGTTATACAAAAGTTTTGCGCTTAATCGCAAAAATGTTGTTTTGATGCATTTTTTCAATAGTATGTTTTCAAGAGTCAATGCGTCAAAATTAAACCGTATTCTATTGCATTCAAATTTTCAATGGCACGTAACAATGTTATAAACTTGAACGAAAAGTCTTATTTATGGTAACATTATGTCTGAATGTCGATTCAGTAGTCATTTATACGTGCAGATTGTGTTCATTTGTTCTGTTTAAACATCTTAAACACGTTACCTTTTATACATTATACATGGCTGAACACACACACAACTGGACAGTGCACATAAACTCACGAAGACAGTAAATAGACACGAACTATACAAGGGAGTCACACATTACAATAAATTGAAGTATATAGTTTGACAACATAGAAATTACCAATTCTTCATGTATAACTACTAGTCGTTCTAGCCGAATATCGACTTGTCGTGCTTGCCTTTAATTTCGTTGCTTGTCGTGTTAGCCAAATTGTTGGTGAACATAAGATATGTCATTAGATGGTGTTTTAAGATATTTGTTCGGACAAAACACATTATATATGGAATTATTCACGTCAACATATATAAGTGCACTCCGAAAAGGAATATAAAACGAATATTTTGGTCAACTGACTTAAGGTGAAAATATATGAAAAAGTATTGGAATTTTTGCATCAAAATATAGGAGGCTTGGGATTGTTTAGGGTTAAAATATAGGAATTTTATGGTAAAACGTAATGTTCTAGAGATATAAAGAGAACTTCTTACTTTCTTGTTTTCCGTCAAAAATCATTAAATTCATGTTTTACTTAACAAAACAGTCCCTCACCTTCACCACCAAGGCAGACATGCTGATGCAGCAACACACTGTGGTCGTCAATGTAGACACCTGATTTTTTTTATTAAAATAGTTAACAATCAACAAAACACAAAACATTATTAAACATACATGTAGTTTTACAACCTAACATAAGAGTGCAACATATAACATTGATAATGAAATTATTGAAACCGAAAACATGAATCACATACATGTAGTATCATATCATGGTAAATAATATATTTTTTTTGTGTTTTATGCACATTAAAATTTCTATACACTCTTCAATGAAACATTTTAGGACATGAAAAGAACACCAAAACATCCTATATGATAAAATGTACATACAGAATATAAGATTTTTTCTGGCAGCTTCTGCATATAAATACATTTGAAATTGAACATAAAAATAATTAATTAAAAACAATTGCACTGTGTTATTAATACCAATTGTAAAACAATCTAATCTCATGGGTATCAGTCACACAATGGTAGATGCATATCTTAAAAACAAGAATAAGATTCTGTGGTATACATGACATAATGACAATAAAACATCTCAATAATCAGCAGATATACCTTGAGTCCATCTAGTCACTCCACCAAGCATGACTATGAATTATTTTACTGTTTATATAACAAATTATCATGAACTTACACTTCATCCAAAAGCTAAGGGTTAGTGTATCACATGTTGTTAGTATGAACGACTTTTAAGTTGTTATTAACTGTATCACCATTCACCTGAAAATAAAACAATTTCTGTAAAACAGCATCCTTAATTATTCTTCAAGACTTCCAATGCCCTAAACTATTTAAATAATTTCCAATATTCAAAAGAATTGGAAGCCTGTAGATACGCTCAATTCCATCTAAGACCAGGAAGAGCATTAACTATCCCCTAAGAAGAGCATCCCTGGGGAAAGACCTGTTACAACTATCTGCTCGGATTTTTTTCTCTTTGAAATGGTTGTATTTTTCTTCATCAAAGATGTCCATATAGATATCACAATGGTGTACAACAGCACTCCTGCAAGATGGTGATGCTTTGGAAGAGGAGAGACAGCTTTTTACACTGTAAATTAAAATATCTTAAGACTGTATTACTTCTTATAAGTATTTTAAAAAAGAGGAAATTTTCAGAACAAAATAGAGGAACAAAGTAAAGAAATATAGGAAAATATAGGAAATATAGGAGGTTTTGAACAATATGGGAAAATTCTCCAAAATATAGAAAAATATAGGAATATAGGAATCAGTTGACGGCCTGGGAAGATTTCAAATGTGCTTGTCGTGCTTGCGTGCATTGTAACGTAAAAACTAGGAATTTGCCTCGAATTATAGACTAAACTACTCATCTGGTGTCAAATATTTATATAACCGGGAATAGTGCTCAACTTTAACCTTAGCCTGCGCTTTATTTCGTAAAAACACGAGTAAATAATAAGATACTTACGTGGATTTGAAGTTTCTTTGCGGAGGCAATGTTTACATTTTTCTAGTTGGCGTGCTAGCCAAAATGACGTCACGGACCACGTGGTATGGCCACACTGGTTTCATTACGTAGTACGTTAGGTTCTTTGTAAATGACACATAGTATGGGCGATGTAAACTTATTTTCAATTTTAACTTGGAGTTAGGACGTACCAGGCTCTTAAACCGGATCGAAATCATAAAATGTTGAGTGTAAATCGTATTGTATCTGACTAACAGTTTAACGAGTGTTTAGTTCCGATTTGCACAATTGGCAATTAAATGATAAATTATTACTGGTTTACAATAAGTGAAAATACTTCAGCAAACTTAAATTGTGTGATAAATAATTCCGATAGTGTGAACAGGATAAAAACATGTTTGAAGAATATATTTTTTACGTTTACAAGATAAAACGCGTGGGCAAAAACTGGTAAACTGTCAAGTTCGCCCAATGTCTAATATTATAATAATATATGTAATATTGTAACAGTATTCGCTTATCGCTATGGAGACTGATGAAGAGATTCTAGCGCGACTCAACCACGAGGAGGCGAAACAGTACGTGGGTGGGGTAGTCTTCGTGGCGCTGCTCATGACTGCGGGGATATGCGGCAACCTGCACGTGCTCTACGTGTACGCGTACCGCATGAAGTCCTCCAACCACCGCGTGTTCATCCTCACCCTGGCGGGCCTCGACTTCACCACGTGCGTGGTAGGAATGCCGTTCATCCTCGTGGACCTCCGCAATCCCCTCACATTCACCCTGGTGGCCGCGTGCAAGATACTCAGCTTAGTCAACTACTTCATCTGCTTGTCTTCCGGTCTGCTGCTCATCGCCATCGCCGTGGATAGGTACGCTATGGCGACTAAGAATTGTTTTGTTAAGCGCTGGGCTACGTTGGCATACAGGGAACATAGAAAATATTTATTTTATTTAGCGGTAACTTTAACGTGCTCCTGCGATTGCTATAATGTGCGCAAGTAATAATTGAACAATGATCTGAAACGTATTTATTTGGCAGCTATTACTAACTGCTACAACTATAATGATAATGCCAAATAAGAATTGCATATTTCCCCTTAAATACGGGGAAGTCGTGATGAGTCATACTACTTTAATATACCGAGCTAGAATAAACTTGTCTGCTTAAAGTACACATGCACGCTTGCCTATTTGCATGCGGGTGTCATAAACTATCAATAAAATGCAACGAATGTAATATAACCAGCAAATAAATCGATGAACGTAAGAACGACGATCAACGTTTACTTTTTTCATATTTGTTTTCACATGAGAGATAACTGTTATCTCATGTATCACTTGTTTGAGGACATTTTTCACATTTTATGTTTAGGATTGAGTCCAATTTTTGATAGCAACCAAATAATATTGTTCACGCATGAATTAAAATAGTATGCAATTTTTCCAACGAAACGTTTATTTGTAACTCTTTAATCATTTGTTCACAGTTCATGTCTAAGAATAGAAATGCTTATTTAACAGCTCTCTGACCAGCCGAATGCCGTTACGGTATGACTATTACTCAAACTTTTGCTAAGCCCCTCTAGGGACCACCTCTGTTAATGTCCAACGATTGAAACTTCAGCATCATGCCATAATCAAATCATCCGCCTATCTGTCTTTCTGAACAAAAGAATATTTACACAAGTGTCTCAAAAAGTAACACAAGTGTACATTGGTGAGAATAAATCTCACTAAAGTATCCGTCCGTCCCGGGTTCTTGGTCGAAGTAAAAATGGAAAAGAATCGATAAAATGAAATTATTATTCATATAATGATAAAAGGCACGATAATGATAATTAAGCACTGGTCGTGATTGCTGTGATGTGATGATGGTGTTCTTTACAGTATGATGTGATGATGATGTTCTTTACAGTCTGATGTGGTGATGGTTTTCTTTACAGTCTGATGTGATGATGGTGTTCTTTACAGTCTGATGTGATTATCGTGTTCTTTACAGTCTGGTGTGATGATGGTGTTTTTTACAGTATAATGTGATGATGGTGTTCTTTACAGTCTGATGTGATGATGGTGTTCTTTACAGTCTGATTTGTTGATGGTGTTTTTCACAGTCTGATGTGATGATGGTGTTCTTTACAGTCTGAATTGAACTACATGAAACACAATTTAAACATATCATTCGTAGTGTATACAGAGTCATAACCTGGACAGCCTTAAACACACGACGGGGAAGTTATTGCATCCATTCATAATGTTAAGTTTTACATTTCTGGTTTCAAATGTCAAGTGTTTACAAAACTGTAAGTCTGCGGAAACTAATTTTACCAGACGTATACACAGGAAGTCTGCGTTTCTGGTTTCAGATACCGAAAGATTTGTGTTCCTTTTGGCAAGCAGATGTCCCGAATGGTTGCCAAGGTCTCGTGCCTCGTGGCTATCGGCGTCTCCCTGCTGCTTTCCTGGCCCGCTCCCGTGCTGTATGGTAAGAACATCGTGATGACGTCATACGAGAACATCACGGGAACGCGCTGTTATGAAGACAACACATATCGGGGAACAGATTACATGGCGTACTTTAACAAGCTTCTGATACTTGTTTTTGTCGTAGGGTTCGTCGTTCTTGTGGTTCTGTATTCGCTGATCTGGAGAGTAGTACGAAAACATAGCTTGAAACGCGCGGAACTACAAGAAGCGGAAGTCCAAATCAAGACATCAACGAAAATGTCGAACGTGACGTCATCAGTGGACATTTCCGCCGCTCAGTCGGTGGACAGTGACGAAACAACGAATGAACAGTGCGAAGAAAAGATCAAGAGCGGACATCCTAACATCAGCCAGTCGGACGGGTCGTGGCGGAGAGACGCGGAGAAAACCAGGCATGATCACGCCAAGCGGATGACAGTGATGTTCGCTTTAATCACAGCAGTCTTCGTTCTGAGCTACTTGCCACATCTGTTGCTGATGATCATTACTTTCCTGGATCCAAACTTTGTGCCCAACATGAGTTTCACTGGCCTTGTGTTGTACAACACTTTCATCTGGTGTTTCTTCATTAACAACATGGCTAATGCTTACATTTACGGTTTCCAGGACCGGCGATTTAGAGCGGAGATCAGACTCCTTTACGGGCAGATACTGTTGTGTAGGCAGACATAGATCTGCATCGCTTAAGGCTGCCTTAAAGTATTAAAGAATAGACATACAAATACACAATAGTTTTTGTAATAGGTTTGTATCTTAAAATGACATATTTACTGCAAAAAAGATTAACATCAACAGGGGCTAGAAAAACAGAAAGAAAATTTCATAAGAAAATTATATATATAAATTAAAACATTTACCTTCGACGATACTTGAGGAATCAAAACAAAGTGGCCAATTTCTAGCCGATGAGCGAATTTTAAAACATACATAACGTTCTGAGATACGCGATTTCTTCAAAAGGACGCTATTAAATTGTATATACACAACATGTATTTCAACTGATCATATTCCTTTCTTTCTCATTACTGGTATTGCTCTTGAATAGAAACAGAATGTATAACTCGTGCACTTTTTGCTGTTTGAAATGTGTGATCAAGAATTACAATCACCAATCGATGTACAATTTAAACTGTGGAAATTATATGCCTGATAAATATTAATTGTTAATTCGCATACATGGACATTGCTAAAAAATGCTTTATATGCATTGTTAAGGTTAATGGCCATCAGTGAAATTACTGGCGACGGGTGAAGCTCGCGATGCGCTTTACAATGTTAAGTAGGTCACGTAAATGTCACTAGTTCGAAATGGATGTAAAATTATACTAGTTTCAATGATTTTTATATGATGATTAGATTACCCCGCTTACCTTTTGACTAGCTGTAGCGCATTGATGCAGTGTTTGCAAGGTCAGTATGTATGTTTAATTGTATTGATCTCGATCTATGTACCTATACAGTATACAACTGATAATTGTATGATTTTAAACTAAATGAATGATTTTATCAAAAGCTCGTAGTTCTACTGACAATCTTAGACTTAATATTAATGGCATTATCCTTGAACAAATCACAGAATTTAATTTACTAGGAGTTACGATTGATGAGCATCTTACATGGCAATCGCACATAAACAGTGTATGTCTTAAACTTAACTTTAAACTGGCCTTATTAAAACGAATTAACTCTTTTATTAACTATGAAACAAAGAAATGCCCTCTTATTTGACTTATGTTATTCATATCTCAAATAACAATGTGTACACTCTTACATCCACCACTCACTCTAATATATCATCTATTCCGTTTAGAACAAATTATGGAAAACGAGCGTTTTCGTTTCGTGCACGAACCGTATAGAATTTCATTCCAATAAGCATCCGACAAGTGTCTTCGAATACTACATTCAAAATAAAATTTAAAGAATACCTAGAAAACAAANTGATTTTTTTTTTTTTTTTTAAGTGAACATTTAAGGCATTTTTGTTACCTCAATTGAATATCTTGAGAAAATGAGTCGTGTACCGGTATGTGAATTATTTGTTAAAGTAATAAAATATACCTTACAAGTGGATAATCGAATGATCTGCCTTTAAAAATAAAACAAATCATATGTTAATTATAATCATTGTAAAATATCGGCATATTGTGAGTGATTCACAAGTGAAAGTATCTGACATATTTTTGCAAATTCTTTCTATGTTGTATGTTCGGGTTTTGAGCAAACGCCTGTTGGTCATGTGTTATACAGCTCGTTCTTTAATCTAACAAAAAAAACGGACATATGAAATTAATAAATCAATGGTAAAATTGGACACTAGGTTTTGTCCGAGATAACAAAACACGACCTTTGCCAATCACTGGGTACTTTTTTATCAGTTTGGTGTTTACATTTTAGTTCACATGATTGCGGACAAAAATCCTCCTTTGGCACGACTGTTGTTATATCGGTCAGTTTGCAATCCATTAGTTTGGAAAATAAGGAAGACATTTTCATATCAAACCGTGTTTTACTTCGCGTTGAAATTATATATTGAAGGACATCTGTAGCGTAGACAATTTGGGGCGTATTTAGGTGGGGGCTAGAGGGCTGAAGCCCCCCAGCTGGCTGGCTAGATATTTAAAAAAATGAGCCCCTAAAAGTTTCAAACATACCCGCTTGTGTATTTCCTGTCATATTCCCCTAATTAGCCATAAACAGCTGTCAATTAGTGTGATTTAGCACCAAGGCATGTGTACAGACGATCTAACCTTCGCCAGCTACATGTAAACTGCACGCTTCATTGACTGTATTAAGTGATAAACTGCGCTATTTGATTGGCTGAAGGAGATTCATTCAACTTATGAAATTCATCGATACATTTAGCTATAGGTAAATGTTTACAAATGGCTGCCGCAAGGGACTTGTGAAAAGCAATATTCCAATTTGTAGCAAATAAAGAGTTAAGACGAATGCAATGGACAATCTTCATAAATTTTTGGGTAATTTTCTTTGATGAATTTAATTGGTATTAGCTCTTGAGAGTGATAATCCTTTTGAGTAACAAGTTATTGCCAGTAACATTCAACAGCACACTTAATGAATGGCAATAATTATTATTATTTGTTTAATTTGCTGGTCTTATCGTATTCCCAGGATCAAGGTAGGTGAGTCATGTGTTAAAATTCTGTAATACTTACTCTCAGCTGGACATCTATGTATAAAGGTAGGTTGAGTGGTGTGGCATTTTCCATTAACAAACCCAATCAAACCGGGTTTGCTATTATATATCTTGGATGCAGTTTGTGCTTCCAAAGGAGCCGCTTTTCCAGTTTATATTGACATTCAACATGCAAGATTTTGAAAAAGATAAATATTTTAGATATATTAAATAAAACTAATAAGATAATTGTGCGAGATAATGATGTGAGATAATGGTGAGAGACAATGGTGTGAGATAATGATGTGAGATAATGATGTGAGATAATGATGTGAGATAATGATGCCAGGTAATGGTGTGAGATAATGGTGTGAGATAATGATTTGAGATAATGATGTGCGATACTGATGCGAGATAATGATGTTAGATAATGATCAGGGATAATGATGCGATATAATGATGCAAATTAATGGTGTGAATTAATGATGTGAGATAATGATGCGAGATAATGATGCGAGATTACTCTCTACAGAAAAAAAGGTTTCGGGTGGTGGTAGAATGAGAATTAATAAAAGTAAAGTTTATAATGATACTGTAAGTTGCAGTTGAATAGTAAACCTATTCAAATGAACATATTGTTCTATAGTTTGACCAACATGCATCTGCAAGCCAATTTAATATTATAAGGCAAAGTGGACATTATTGTTTATATTGATGTATGGCAAGCATTGAAAAATAATGATAACAATTGTTTATGCAGTAATATGCAAGTACTTAGTACTGTCATTGATGGGGTAGGATTTAACAAAGCTCATTGGTGTATTCTTATACACTGTAGTTTATTACTAAAATATAAATGTCAGTGAAATACAAATACTTTACATAGCATCTTGTGTGGATTGTTTCAAATTGTATACACAGTTAACAAATTGTATCTTCTAGGAAACACTATTTTACCATTGATGGGTTTTTATACACAATAATTCTTTAAGTACATAGTCACAATACTGGTATTGTTCATTTGAGTGTGTCCTTCAGAAATTACTTAGTGTCAGATGAACATTTCTCATTATGAAAAGACTAGCCAGCCTAAACTCTTCCTTGTTAAGGAGAACACTCCTATTTATTTACTAGTGGGTGAAGTGTGCATACATGACTCTACATTGGACCACTTGAACTATATCTACAAAACATCCTCATCCAGTCTTAATGTTACATTATTAAAGGTGGTTTCTTAAAGAGACCAAGAGAAAATGCCCAGCTGAAAGTGTTTATAGATTGAATAATTTCAAGCTTAATTAAGAACTCTATTTAAAAAAAATGTTGTTTATCAGACTGAAGTCTGCAAAACTTAATTCCAAATGTCCTACACACAAATGAGAAAACACGTGGAAAATGAAATTAAAAAATCAACCAATTAATTTAGAAAAAATAATCCATTCAAGTGATTCTACAATACTCTTAATTATGTGTTGCTTTCAGTCCATATCATACAGAGCTACTATTAGTTTCGACCACAGGAGGGGACACCCTCCCGCAGCACCCTCCCCAGTTGAGCCCCCCCCCCTCTGAAAAACTTCTGGATACGCCCCTGGAAATGTCAATGTATCGGGAACAGTTCAACTTTATCATTGTTTGTCTTTGTATAGTACAATAGATACGTGTTAGTCGCTCTCTGAGAAAACTGCGTAAAGTGTCATCACAGATTAGCCTGTGCAATTCGCAGGCTAATCAGGCAAGACATTTTCCGCGTTTATTGCATTTTTGTTTAAAGGAAGACTATTTTCGACGAAAATCCAGTTAAGGCGGAAAGTGTCGTTCCTGATTAGCCTGTGCGTACGTACACTTTACGCACAATCATTTATCCCCTTTTTCTCAGAGCGCGACTCATGTAAAGGTTGCAGCATTACTTTATGGTGCTTTACATGAAGTCCGTTTTGCACTTGTCATCGCTAAGAAGGTATTGACTCCTCTCTTTTTGTGTTACTTTTAAATATAATTTGTAGAACATGTTCACTAGATTTATTATACTTGTTATTATACTTACTATAAAATGGAGAGTTTGAACGAAAGTCCACCTTACATAGATGTTTACGATGAATGAATTCGTACATAGGATCTACCAAACCGTTTTCCTGTATATATTGTTTGGCTATAAGGTTTTGTTCTTGATGTCTTTCTTCGTCGACGTTTATGCAAATAAGGCGTGTTCTCAATAGTCAATAATTCGATGAAATGTCAGGGAATGAGTTTCTTTTAGGTGGAGGTGTTTTTATGCCAATTGCACAGGTTAACTCGGATTGAGTCTAACTGTCTAAAGCATCTTAACTTATCTACTCCACGCATAAGAATACTCATTATCATAAAAAAGGATTTATCCGATTAAAGCCTACATCGGAACCCAAATATACGACATGCGGATGTTCATTAACGTGTATAAACGGTACACGTGCACCATTAAGATTAAAAGTAAATGTATTCTGCTACAACACGAATGTGTGTGTTTTCCTAGTTAGACAAACACGTTATCAAAATAAATTAATAATATGTATAGTAACGCGTTTAATTAAAGGTGATCCGAATCTGAAAGACCCACAGGCATGTTTTTTCTTGGAGATGCCATTACTCAGCCTTAAGGCTAGTGATTCGGGCGAAATACATTATTCAATGTTTATACATTTGCGATTCTCCGTCAAATCAGCTTTATTCTGATGACTAGTGGATTACTTATTCTTGATAGAATTCGTTTATTATATGTCGGGATGTTTTAATTTTTTTTATCTTTCTTATTTACATCACAAAAATAGAAACGTCTGTCGGAATATTTTTAATTGACCCTTTTGCGATTGTTCCAAATATATAGGCAACATGTTTTATGTATATGAAAAAAACTTGGAAAAAAAGTGTATTTTGAGAAACGCTATATTGCAAAAAAAGTAGACGGAAATATTTTTGCAAGGCGAACTCAGCTTGGAACATCAAAAGGGCTGTGGTCGGCACAAAGGTCAATATCGGTCGGGTTATTCAAAAGTTTTGCGCTTAACCGCAAAAATGTTGTTTTGATGCATGTTCTACTTGGCGTGCTAGCCAAAATGACGTCACGGACCACGTGGTGTGGCAACACTGAACAAACAAATCTTTCAAATCAATATTGATCACATCGATTTCTGACTATATATGAAATTAGTTTAACCTTATTTCACTGCGGGATGTGTTTGCGTTTGATTGTTTTTCCATGTTTCATTCAAATATTATTTCCTGAAAGAAACTCACATCGATGGTTTCTTAAGAAGACCTCAGTAATCGATTATAAGTTAAGAACTCGGTAACGATAATAGGTCGTCCTTGCGACGTTATCAATTGAAAAGCCAGAGATTTTCGATTGTTGAGTGGATGTTGCTCTGGATATACGGTTAGCAACTGTTCAAACTACGCAAAACAGATGTGTTGTATTTAGGACAGAGTTAAGCTAAAAACAATCTTAATAAGTGGCTATCGTAGGGATGTATGAATTTAAATGTAATACATACTGGAATAATGCTGATATTTGTTTTTAAATATAACACTGCAATGCAATATGGAATAATAACCGCTTGTTGAAAATGTAACATATATATATAGTAAAATTCGAGATTAGAGTTAAATGTTTGGTATTAAAACGGTTTCCTTCGCATTACTGTTTAAAACGGCGCTATGCGCGATGTCAACATTGTACACTATTGAAAAAGCGCAATTTTCCGACAAGAATGTGATTTTCCATTTGATTCAGTGTGTCAGATTAAATCAGAAATTCGACACAGCAGTTTTGCGGTTTTCTGCCAGTGATACGACTCAGTGCGGCTCTTTAAATTCCAGCTGGTTCGACAGCCCAGTGTACGAAAGTGGTTTTGGGTATGCAATACAGAGGCAGGATGTGGAAGACTTCAGTGAGACAGGAGGGGTAATATAAATGTGTTTTATTAAAATTATAAACCCTGTGACAATAATAAATTCTTATTAGCGAATGGCCCATCATGTGGAGATCTATAAACCTCGTTTGCGGATAATTTTTCTTGAAAATTGTTGACTTTGTTTGATGTATAAAACGACTTCAGACTGCGTCCTCGATCAATAACTCAACATTATATTTTTCACATGTGTACAAAAAAGTATATGCCCTTCAACACAAGTCTATAATAGTATGATTAACATAATATGGATACGTACCCGTATAGTATCAGTACAAACAATTTATTCATGCATCTTTACATGTAAACTGGTACGCTTTGTATAGTGAATAATTAAATTATCAACATTTCAAAGGAAGAAAATAACAAACAAATTCACTGGAATGTCCAATCAATACAAGTCTGACATTGTTTTTAATATTTATTTACACGAGGTGTTACGCAGAATACATATTACATGTGATCGTTTGTTTATTATGTCAATCGATGTTAGATGCGTGCGGCGAATGGCGAGTTTTTGAACGGCGACTTCCACTTCCATTCGAGACCGGTGTCAACATAACCATCGACCTTGTCCCGTATTTTGGCAATTCGTGCGTATAATTGATCCACACTTCCCACATCCAGTATGCTTGGGCTATTTTAAAATCACTTTGTCGGACAAGTCCACAAAGTATGTCAGTCTGTGTTTGCGCGTCCCAAAACCTGCCCAGATCCTGCATTAATGTATCTAATGACTCCAAAAATATTGCGTGCAAGAACCGCATGACTTCTTTGTATGCAAAGGTATTTGAACTCATGATGACAATTTACCCTGCTTCCACCCCAACCAGAGGGAATCTTCGGGACTATGTTTTGATGAAATAACCAGATCTTATTATTATTTTCCAAATCTTTCCTTTAATGACTAAAGTGAACCATGTGAAGGCTTTAGAAGTCACGTATTTTTGCCCAATCAGCATGATACATTATTAAAACATTTTTTTTTTCAAATGATATTTCAACCGAGATTTAAAATTGGTTCCGTGTAAAAAGCAAGTTACGGAACCACATTTATTATCCAAACATCACAAAAGCTGCTTAGGACAGTTTAGATCCTTAGGTTCTAAGGTTAACAACCATGGGCTTATGTCCTCTTGTTTTAATTGATTTTAAATGTATGGCTATACACAAAGTTTGCGAATCGATCAAGATTAAATTAAATCTAAGGTGTATCAGAATGGGTATCACATGCGTAGGGAAAGCAAAGGGCCTAGTAGCCAGTTGCCTAAAAGTAAATGCGCCTTTCAATTTCAAACGAAAAAAGCAATAATCCAAGTAAACATGTTTCAATATGTCTCTGTATCCATGATATACACAATAATACATCTACACACAATATGATCAAGTTTGTTCAAGATTGAATCAAAAGTAAAGTTTATATAAAATCCACATATCAAATTGTTTGACAGAAAATGGAGTTATTTGGAGGGTACACAACTAACAAGTTACGTAACTAAACAAATAACTGTGCAGCCAAACTGAGTGATACTTAGTATATATGTTGGTTTCAGAAATGAATTTGTCAGATAAATTGCCCTTAGTGGGAGATTAGAGCAATTAGAGCATTATGGCTACCTTGAAGGTCAAGAGTTATTAAACTAAAGAACAACAGTTTATGTACGGCATGTTATACTAAGTGCGGCTCGGTACTGAAATGCACGACGATTACCTACAATTTGTTCTATATGATTGAGGAATTCAATCGTAATGCAAAAGCAAATAAAACTCTTGCATTGCTGTTTAATTTGAAATGCAGATATATCAGGTAAATGTTTATTTACACGTGCATATTTTGTGATGTTGGTCTTAGTGTGAGGCTTGGCTAGCCGATAAAGCGATTTAGACCATCCTTTTTCGAATTGACCATTCCAAGGTGGTCACCCAGCTTAATCTTGTTTTTTTCATATCACATATCACAAATAAACAAACTTGAACATATAGAAAATTTACTGATGTTCTGTATGTGCTGCCTGTTTTGCTTAGGCAACTAATTTGTATTGACAAAAAAAGACTAACGGAGGATTACAAGCATTCGTCTCCTGATAATATTTATGTAATTTCATTTTCCTATAGTGTATTCTGTCTTATTACGTTGTATGCCTTGAAGTAATTTAATGTTTGTCTTATTTAGGCGCAGACTGGGGCTCATATTGTTTTTCTGCTATTTAAGGCTGAAAGTTAGCATCAAGACGAAAAGCAACGCCTATTTTATACACTTGGTGTTTAACCATGTGAAGAATTAAATAGTTGGTAGATAGATAGAGATAGAGATATAGCGGATCCCAATGGTGCGTTTGGGAACATGAAGGCGTTTCAAGGCTGTCCGATGACAAACAGCACACTTTCTCATTAACGTTGCAGAAGGGGTCCACTTTAAAGGTAAGTCAGACGTGTTGTCAAATGATATTCAATGGTGTAATTGATACATTGTCCGCCTTTCGACCGGGAGTGCCCGGTTTTATCCCATCCGGAGAGAGACCTCAGGAACGTTCTAAAGTCATTAAGTAATGGTTTTGTCCTGTAAGAGCCCCCGAGGGTGTCTATTTAGGCTCGAGGATCAGATGCAGCCGAATTTGACAAAATATACATGTATACTAGTAACCTTTTTAAAGAAATACTAGTACTGTACCGGTATGGCTGAAACATACTACAATATATTTTAATCATGATTCGGCCAGAAATAAATTTCATAAGACGAGGTTTATTTTAGAGCAAGTTTACCTAAATTGACGATGCAATACATATGTGTAGGTAACTGTTAAAATGTGATGACCTATTACAGTATGCAGAGTGAATGCATTTCCCAATACATTTTGTATATTAATTAATGTTATACTATTGTTCTGAAAACAATCGTTTTATGGTGGTTGATTACTGACATATCGTTCTAGCGTGTTGGCGGGTTTTAAGAAGGTCTCTAACATGCCAACACTAATCAACGAGAAATGTACCTGCCAGGACGAAAAAAGGCGCCAATACGTCAATTATGGATTTGGCGCCCTTTTTGTCGTTCTGTCGTAATGTATTTTTGGAAACTTTTAAACCCACCAACATGTCAACAAAGAAAACGACATATATACCCACCAGAACGACTTATTATTGCATTCATAGCTTTTTGTCGTTCTGTCGTATACATTGTTGCTCTGTCGCGTGGTTGTGTTCTTTTTTTTAAATCATGCCAACACGCCAATACGAGAGAACGATAATTATACCCACAATAACGGCACAAAGGTTGCACATGCGACAATCATGACATAGTTAGCGTATATAAAACGCCCTCATATGAAATCATGTATGTTATTAATTACATCTTCATTTAATAATACATATCTATCTTAAAGATACCGAAAGTTCTTTAAATGATTAAAGCAAAATGATGACTTCTATAAATATAAATATTTTAGGTTATGCATGATGGACAAGAATTGTTACAATTTAACAGCGTCGTTCACCCCTCTCTTTCGCGGAAAGTCGCTTTCTGGTTCGGCACAAGTGCTGACTACGCCATCATCAGACGCCTAGAGTTCATGAAGACGCCATGAGGCGCGATCTTCACCNGAAGATAAACATAGCCGTTGAATTATAATTAGAATTATAAACTTACCTTTGTTACTTTCATCAACTAATATGGCGTTCGTAAGCCGTTCTTAATATGAGCCTCATGCAGGCATTTGTGTCGTGTTCTGAGAACACTGGGCAAAATGCTTGTGCGTAAATTGTCATCCCAGATTAGCCTGTGCAGTCCGCACAGGCTAATCAGGGACGACAATTTCCACTTTTATGGAATATTTCGTTTTAATGATGTCTCTTCTGAGCGAAAATCCAGTTTTGGCGGAAAGTGTCGTCCCGGATTAGCCTGTGCGGACTGCACAGACTAATCTGGGATGACACTTTACGCACAAGCATTTTGCTCAGATTTCTCAGAACACTCCACATTTAACCCCGTTTGCACAGATCGAGGCTCATATCTATTAAATTGGTTAAGTGATTTCATGCATGGATTGTGACATAAATAATTATTAACCCTGTTCCAATTATTTAAGCCTCCACTCAGTTATGCAGTGCCAATCATAACTATGTCAAGTGCCCTCACTCATATTTAATCATAACATTTCCAAATGCCCTCTGTCAGATATGCTGTGCCAATCATAACTATTTCAAGTGCCATTACTCATTCATCAACTTTTAAATTGAACCCACTGCGCTTTTGCAATCATTACTTTTGAAGTGCCATTATTCAGTTGCGATTTTCTAATCATAACTCTTTTAATTTCGTTAACTCATTTGTGATGTGCCGATCATAACTTTTTGATTCTTTACTCAGTTGTGTTGTGTCTATCATAACTGTTTCACTCTTTACTCAGTTGTATTGTGTCTACCATAACTGTTTCACTATTTTCTCAGTTGTGTTTTGTCTATAATAACTGTTTTCTTCTTCAATCAATTGTGTCGTGCCTATCATATCGGTTTCAGTCTTTAATAAGTTGTTTTGTGCCTATAATTACCGTTTAAAGTGCAATTTTTCAGCTGGATCTTTTAAATCATATCTGAATTTATTGCCCTCATTCAGTTGTGATGTGCATATCACAACCGTTTCAAGAGGCTATTCTCAGTTGTGATGTGCATATCACAACCGTTTCAAGAGGCTATTCTCAGTTGTGATGTGACTATGTTTTAATTACCAGTACTCAGTTGCGTTTGGCTTATTGGGAAGTTTTCAAGTGATTTTTGTATAGTGTTTAAGCGTTCTCATTAACAAAACCCACTTAATATATTCTATATGGTCATTTCTCTCGTGCAAACGTGCAAGTATCAACCGAGTGTGAATAAACAAAACACGAGCAAAATATTTATTTAATAAGTATCTCATCACACCTAACAAGCGTTTGGTATGACAACATACATAACACATCACAATGTCGTAAAGCATTTTGTGACGAGTTGATAATGTGTGTACAGACCTCCGACGCGTTGTAGCGTAGGAAAACTTTAAGGACTACATTCGGGAATGGAACAGTCCATCGGCATTCAGCTGATGACTTGGGTTCTCGATGAGATAAATGTGTCAATCTGTCATCATAGCAAAGGATACTGAGCAATCAGATTGATGCTTATTAAGAGCATATTCGATTGATATTAACTGTTTTATTATTTTCAATGAAAGTAAACTCCATAATTACTCTAAGTTTTCCGGCAAATACAAATAATCATTTTTTTCCGAAAATGTAGATTCACAAAAATATTCCCTATTTAAAATATATTTAGACACTCTGACAATATACCTTTATATTGCATTGACGCTCCAATATTCCGATATATAAAGGTACTTGCCAAATGTTATTGATGTATGATAACTTGTGCCTTAAATGCCACGTTTTAAAGTTTTAAGTACTACAATTTATGTTAACAATATATAAAAAAATATTTCAAATGTTTTTATTTTGATTTTACATTAAGATACTCCATGTTTGAAAATTGAAAACTGAGTACAAATGTAAGCATTTGATATACTGTTGTACGAACCTGAAATTATTGACCTTCAATTTAAATAAAATTTGCTAATTATGATGTCGTTGTTTGTTCTTTAATAATTGTCTTTAGTACCTTCCAATAGCGCGTAATAAATGGAGAGACTATACTTATCGCTTTTTATTTGTGCACTGAAATATTGCCTTAGAAAACTGAATTCTTTATAAGACACTTTTTAAGAAAGCACAACATTTCAAAATAGTTTTAGATTGTAGATTTTGCCTTTTTACTTTTTATGTAAGAGTGATAATGCTCATTTGATAGTTATTCATCGACTATAGGACCAATTTGAATGCAATCGTTATGAAATACTAACGATGATTTATTTGTTCATTTTTTAATTGTTTACGCACTCCGTTGATACATAAGCGAGAATTTCTGAACTATGAACGCATGTTAATTTTGCGTAAGAAGTGCCTATGCGTGTGTAGCGGTCTTCTAAAAGTGTGTTTATCTAACGCCACTGGGGTCAAAACTCGTATACGGAATACGTAATAACTGAAATATAAGTACAGAAATTTAGCTAACAAATGCGAAAGCAAACACCTCTTTCAAATCAACACGCAGCACATCGATTTCATATTATTTATTGAAATAGTTCAACCCCATGTTACTGTGGTATGTGTTTGCGTTTCCTCGCTTTTCTATGAAGGGTCATTACAATTACTAGTACATTGTTTTCTTTAAGACGCTCAAGAGGGTGTTTATACTTGTTACACACTTTGCAGCTTGTATAACCCCACTTCAAGTATAAATTGTCTATATTAAAATCACTTTATCGACAAAGCATTTTAAAGTCAAGATCATATTTCAAAGTGACCTAAAGGGTTGGTCCGAGCTATAACGTCTCCCTGCATTTAAGGATTTCAAAAGTTTACCTATATTGGACGGTACGCAAACCAGATATCTCGCTGAAAGGTAAATGTCATAATTTAAGAGCAAAAGAGGAAAATAACATTTTAATGTTCAATAAATGATTATTCCATTCAACCTATATTCTATTTTATCTTGGAGGATTTCGAAATAACTTTGCCAATTTTACACAATTTAGACGATGTGTGACATATGAAACACCAAAAAGCTTCTTTTAAGATCAAGTTTATATTTAAAAGTCAAATATCGAAAAACCTAATAATGTTATGTAGGGCTTATTTAGGCTATTTGTTCTCATTTTCATATGTTAAACATTATTATGATTTCAAAATAAATTGGCATATAATAATTGTTACACAATTGCAGACAAAGTATAACAGAAAACACCAATCAGATAATTTAAAGGTCAAGGTCATATGTAAAAATCAACTGTCGAAAAAAAGTATTTCAATGTTATATAGAACTATATCTTTCTCATGTATTAAAAGCTTTAAACATATTAAAGTACACATGTAAGCCATTATCATAAAATGGTTAATGCACATACACCAGATAGCTGTCTTCAAGGTCAATGTCATACTTGTAGGTTTAATAAAGGAAAATGGCTTTTAAAATAGGGTATTACTTTTATATCAAAGGTCAAAATAGAGCCCATCGTTTCTTACACACTTTTTATGTTGACTATAATCTGTTCATGCTTTGAACGATTTCAAGATACATGGCCTCAAAATCTTATCTATATAAGACTGTGTTTCATACAATAACCGAATGGTACATTTAAGGCCAAGGTCATACTTCGATTTCAAATGTAGAACAAGAGAATGTACTTGTACAAAGAGTGTTTGCACTGTCTGTATCGTTTTCAGTCAGTGACAGATATTGAAACAAATGGCATCAATGGTGACCTATTATAATTAATGTCACATACGAAACAGGTGGCGGGGCACATTTCCATATATGGCTAATGTGAATCTTTTTTAAAAATCTAATAGTCTCATTGTTTTGAGAAATCTTCATGAAACGTACCCAGAACCTTTTTTTTATAAACGAATAACGGTTGAGTTAGAAACTGATTCCGATCCATTGAAAAACATGACCGCCTGAATGCTGGGTAGTTTTCTTTATATTGCTACAGTGAAACCTTGTGAAAAGACTTGAAGTCACATGCATTGTAAATATTTATGATACTTGCCTAGAACATGCATGCTTATGATTGTTAAGCAGAGATCGAAAATGGTATGGATCCGTTGAAAACATGGCCGCACGATGACGGCACAGTTTTCTTTATATTGCAATAATTTAACCTTGTGAATACTCTCGAATTCAATATTTGTGTTAAATCTTCATAAAACATGCTCAAAACATTTGTTCCGACGATATATCGACTGAGTTCGAAAATGGTTGGAAAACTATGGCCGTCAGGAGGCGATGCAGTTTTCCTCCTTATTTGGCAAATGTAAATCTCTGTGAACATAACTCTAGAAGTCTTATGAGTTGTCCTATCTTCTTTCCTGTTATGGCTCCAGTAAAACCTTGTTGTGTTTTTGTTCGATCAGCATGTAACCTTATAATAACATTTGTTCTAATAATAGCTCAACTGAGTTAAAACATATTTGCGGGTAAAAAGTAAAGTACGAAGACACATTTAGTATACAAACATACCAGTAGATAAGTTGAGAAACCTATTGCTTAAGCCATCTTATTATAATTAAATTTAAATTTATGCTTTTACACAACGTGTGCATTTCGATCAAGATTAAATGAAACATGAAGTTGTATTACAAGTATCGACCATTGGTAGGGGAAGCACAGACCGTAGTACCCAGTGGCTTAAAAGTCAAATATGTTTTTATTTTCACACGAAAAAGAGGCAATAAAACAAGTAAACATGTTTCAATATATCTCTTTATCCATGATATACACGATTTCATTGCTATGCACAATATGAGCAAGTTTGGTGAAGATTGAATTAAATATAAAGTTTGTATCACATCCACACATCCAGTCGCTGTGCAGACGATGGAGTTACTTGCAGGTAAACCACCAACAAGTTACGTTAAAGACAAAATAACCAACTGTCCATGAAACGTTCGAAATTTGTGGATTTCAGAAAAAGAAAATTTACTAAGGTGGGTGAGGGCTAGAGAAAATAACTTGTTAGCCAGCGATGTATCTTACTTTAATATAAAACGTCACAATGCATCGTTTATCTTCCTGAAAGGGCTTATTCCATCTTTAACATGTAAAATAGTTGGCACATATGAAAATTAATTTTAAACGGTGTCTGCGAAAACCATAAAGCTACCTTTAAGAATAAGAAGTTAAAAGTTAAATAAGAACAAATTATGTACGGAATTGTATAATAATAATTTCGGATAGGTACTTAAATGCAAGACGATTACCTGTACTTAGTACTATAAGATTGAGTGATTGAGGAATTAAATCGTATTGCAAAAGAAGTATTGCTGTTGCATTTAAATTTCAATGCTATTAGATACATGTTTATTTAACATGTTTATTTAAACGCTAGCCACTAAAGAAATCTAGACATGTATCCTTTTATTTGACTGTTCCTAGGCGATCAGCTTATTTATAATGTTGTGATGCTTGTGCTGTATATGAACAAAAGTAATATAACCTTTAAGAGTATATTATATACAGGAAGTTGTACATGGGGATAATTTTGTAGAATAGTTCAATTAAAAAAAATTATGTAGCACAACAGTATGCATTAGCTTCAAAATCTGTGTATCATGTTAAAGCCTTTGTTACATCTGAAAATTACATGTTTAGACCTTTTCCATTTTACAAGTCAAAATTTTTAGTATGTCATTGACATGTATATAGATAATTTTAGATGTGTAGCATATACATCTTTTTCATCTATGGCTGCATTACAGTTTGTGTTAATTTTTAATCTATTATATGTATTTGTTTGCAGGATGAAATCAATTGTGTTGGAACCCCTGAAAATACAAGACATATATACTCCAGCTTTTAATATTGACCACTGAGTACATAGGTAGGCATTAGATGTACTTTAGTATGAACATATAATTATTTAATTGCGTTGTTTGTTATTAAACCATTGACTTTAATATTTTCAAATACCGCGTAAAACGTACAGAGAATATAATTGTCACACGTAACAATTCGTGCATGGGAATATTCTATCATGTAACTGAATTGTTTCTAAGGCTCTAATTAACAAAACACTAACTTTGATATATTTTTTGTATTTTGCCATTTTGTGACTTTTCATTTTAGAGTGATATTGCTCTTTTGATTATCGTTCATGTAATAAATTACCAATGCGAATACACTTTTTATTAGATATTAAAATAGTGTATATGTGTTCATCTTACAATTGCTTACGAACACTGTTTATACATGATCGAGAAGATATGAAAAATGTTATTGCTATGTAAGAAGTGCATTTGAGTGCTTAGTGGTCCTCTTAAAGTTTGTTTTACTCGCGCCACATAACTCAAAACTGGTATACCGATGACTTAATACCTGAAAACTTAAAACATACATACAATCAACGAAAGCAGAAACAAATTCCTCTTTAAAACCAGCACCGCACCGTGCTCATCGATTTCATATTATTATTAAATACGATTAACCCAATATCACTGCGGGAAGTGTTTGCGTTTCATCGCATTTCTATATATGTTAACTTAGATGTTTACTCAAGAATAACTTAATCAATCGAAAACTAGTGTTAGCTTATTAATTGAAATAGGCTTTCATTTTATAATCAAATTGGCAATTTTCGATTGGTGAACACATGAACTGGATACATGGTTAGCTACTGTTCAAATTGCAAACTGGTGCATTTCAGACAGAGTTAGTTTATTAAACACAATATTTTTAATTTGCGGATATCATACATTTGCATGATTATAAATGTATTATATACTGGAATAAAACTTACATTTGTTTTTAAATATCAAATTGCAATAACATTTGAATCACGAACCGCTTGTTGTAAATATAATATTTATAACATAGTTCCATTTGAGAGTACAGTAAAATGTTCGGTATGAAAAAGACTGCCTTCGCCGTACTGTTTAAAACGGCGCTATGCGCGATGTCAACATTATACGCTATTAAAAATACGCACATTACTGACAAGAATGAGCTTTTGTATTTGATGCGGTGCGGCAGATTAAATCAGAAATTCGACACAGCAGCTTTGCGGTTTTCTCTAGTGATACGACACAGTAGGGCTCTTTGAATTTCAGCTGGTTCGACAGCCCTGTGTACGAAAGTGGTTTTGGGTATGCGATCAAGAGGCGGAATGTGGAATACTTCAGTGAAACAGGAGGGGTAATACGCCTTTGTATTATTCATATTATAATCATCCTACATTACTAGATTCTATAAGCTTAAGAACTACCACGTGGAGATCTATAAACAGTGATTTAGACATCATTTGATTTAACATTTTTTTTAAATATTGTTGACTTCTGTTTTGATGTTTAAACTGACTGCAGACTTCGTCCTCGGTAAAAAACTCAACATGATATTTTCACAAGTGTACGAAACAGTATATGCCCTTTAACACAAGTCTATCATAGTATGATTTACATAATATGGAAACGTACCAGTATATTTCAGTTATAACAATTTATTCATGCATCTGTACATGAAAACTGGTACGCTTTTTATAGTGAACAATAACATTATGAACATTTCAAAGGAAGAAAATTACAAACAAAAACACTGGAAGCCAATTTATTACTAGAAGGACATTCTTTTTATATTTATTTACACTAATTGATACGCAGAATACATATTACATGTGATCGTTTGCGTATTATGTCAATCGATTCTAGATGCGTGCGGCGAATGGCGAGTTTTTCGAACGACGACTTCCACTTTCATTCGAGACCGGTGTCATCATCACCATCGACCTTGTCCCGTATTTTGGCAATGAGTGCGTATAATTGTTACACACTTCCCACTTCCAGTATGAATGGGCTATTTTAAAATCACTTTGTCCAGTTTAATGTAAACCTATTTATTTTAGCTCGATTGCAGCGAAAGCTTTAGGCTTATTTGAAACGCCCTTGAGTCCGTTTACTGGGAATAGAACCAGTACTTGGTGTCTTTGGGGGGAGATTTAAGAACACTCCCACTGTGGGGGTCGAACTCTTGACCTCTTGACCTCCCGATCTTTGTGCTGACACCATATCCAATACACCACGGCGACCTTATATGTCTGTGTTTTCGCGTCCAAAAACCTTCCCGGATCCTGCTCTTATGCATCTAATGACTCCAAAATAAGTTGGCGCAAATATTAACCTAGATGAGACTGCATATTGCGTGCAAGAACCGCATGACTTCTTTGTAGGCCAAGGTATTTGAAATCGTGATGACATTTGACCCTGTCCCCACCCTTCCAGAGGGAATCTTCGGGAGTATGTTATGATGAAATAACTAGATCTTATTATTTTCCAAGTCTTTCCTTTAATGACTAAAGTGAACCCTGTGAAGGCTTTAGAAGTCACTTGCTTTTGCCCAATCAGCTAAACACATTATTAAAACATTTTTGTTCAAATGATATTTCATCTGAGGTTTAAATTTGGTTCAAGTTTTATGAGCAATATGAGCAAGTTTGTTTTATTGAATCAAGAGTAAAGTTTATATCACATCCACATATCAAATTGTTTGACAGAAGATGGAGTTATTTTGAGGGAACCAAACTAACAAGTTACCTAACTGACATAATAACCTTCTTTGCAGCCAACCATTTGAAGTTCTCCCTCAACATATGGCTTTCATATTTTGTGTCCTATTAATAACCATTGGGGGAGGGGATTAGAGCGCAATGACTATATTAGCAAGTGGCCTATCTTTTAAACGTAAAGCATCAAGATGCATTTATTATTTACCGAAAGGGCTTGTTCCATCTTTAGCTTGCGAACAAGTCGACACATTTATAAACAAATATTCAACGCTTTCTCCAAAAACAATATGGCTATCTTGCGTGTCAACAGGTTTAAAGTTAACGAAAAACCTTTTATGTATGGTAATATTATAGTTATAATTGTATTGAACTGTACGACGATTACCTGTAATTTGTACTTTATGATTGAGGAATGTAATCGTAATACAACATATATTGTCTTTTATTGCGGTTTTATTTTAATTGCAATTATATGAGATAAATGTTTATTAACACATGCATATTTTGTGATGAGATCGGACTTAGTGTAATGTTTGGCAAGCTATTAAAGACATTTAGACCCTTAAGTGTTTAATTGACCGTTTAAGGCAGTCACATTGCTAAAAAAATTGAAATAGAAAATCTAATGTAATGCTGTATGTTTTGTCCTGTTTTGCTTATGCAATTGGTAACTTAGTCTATAGTGAATAACTGACTAACGGCTGACAACACGCAATCTTCTCCTGATAATATGTATTGCGTTTTTTTTTCCTAGTGTATATTGTCCTGTAAAGTTGTTATTGCGTTTAAGTATTGTTTCTACCCCCATTTTAGGGTGAAAGTAAGCATTAAGACGGAAAATAACGCCTATTTTATACACTTAGTGTTTAACCAAGTAGAGAACAAAACAGTTACTCAAGATAAAGCTGATCCCAATGGCACGTTTAACAACATGAAGACGTTTCAAGGCTGTAAGATGACAAACGGCACGGCGCACACGTTATAAATGACGTTGCAGAATGGGTCCACTTTAAAGGTAAGTCACGCGTGATGTCAATTGAGATTTCAATGGTGTAATTGGTACATTGTCCGCATTTTGACCAGGAGTGCCCGAGTCAATCCCCACTCGGAGAGAGATTCCATGAACGTTCCAAAGTCATTAAGTAATTGTTTTGTCCTGGATGAACCCGAGGGTGTCTATTTATGCCTTATGATCAGATGCAATCGAGCTGAAATAAATAAATACTAGTAATATATTTATATTTATACTAGTGCTGCACCGATATAGCTTCTATGATGACTTCTATAAATATTTCAGGTTATGCTAGATGGACAAGAATTGTTAAAATTCAACAGCGTCGTTTCCCCATCTCTTGCGCGGAAAGTCGCATTCTGGTTCGGCACCAGTGCTGACTACGCCTTCATCAGACGAGTAGAGTTCACGAAGACGCCATGAGACGCTTTCTACAAATGGAAGATATTGTTGTTTGTTTGATTTAATAGATGATTTTGGGCTGTTTTATTCGGCTTTCCTCACATTAGAATTTAAATATAACTGACAATAAAAATTGAGCGGTGTTTGAAGAGAAATTATTAATATTCTTTTAAATTATTACATCCATAAGTATATACCCAGCACAATATTATTGTTTGGTGATGTTTTATTTAAATTGTCTTCAGAAGAAACGGTGTACTTGGTACTTGTTATTTTACTATTTTTCTTTGCAAATGAAGATAAACATAGACTTTGATTTAGAAACTAGCCTTTTGTAGTTTGAGCTACCAATATGGATTTCGTTAGCCTACTTAACCATACTGTATATCTATTATAATGGATAAGTTCGTTTATGCTGCTAAATGTTCATTTGTGCTGGTCCAATCATAGCATGTTTAAGTGCCCACACTCAGTTTCACTGTGCACATCATTAATATCCAAAGTGTACTTACTCATTCATAACCTTTTGAAGTGCCACCACTCATATGTGCTTTTCGAATCTTAACTAATGAAGGGTCATTATTCAGTTGTGCTTTTGATATCCTTTCTCTGTTCCAGTATTTACTCAGTTGTGTTGTGCCTATCATAACTGTTTCAGCCTTTACTCAGTTGTGTTGTTTATCGTCACTATTCAATTTTCATTATTGGGTTGTGCTTTTAACATCCTTTCTCTTGCAAGTGCCCTTGATCAGTAAGGATGCACATATCAGATATGTTTTAGTCTAAGGTGTGTTTAACCGATCATAGCTGGCTCAGTCTTTACTCAATTATAATGTTCCTATCATAACGTTTTTAGTATTTATTCAGTTGTTATGTGAATACCATAGTTACTGTGTGCAAATCATAACTCTTTCAAATGTCGTTGATCAGTTGTTATGTGCCAATCATTACTCTTAAAAGTGCCCTTTGTCAATTGTTATGTGCCTATCATGTTCTTTTTTCAGTTGTGTTGTGCCGATCACAACTATTATAAGTACCCGTACCGAATTGCGTTTGGCTTATTGCATAGTTTTCTATTGATGTTTTAGTGTCGTTTGTCTATTTTGCATCGTAAATAATTGCTACGTTTGCATTTGGTTACCGCTGCAATGAAATTGTATCTTATTAAAGCATCCTAATTAACAAGTTGTCAGACAATGATTTACAGTTGGTAACGCTCGCAAACATTAACCATGCATGTATTTAAGTACTGTTATTCAGAATACACTAATTTTCGTTATAAGATTTACTAATAAAAAAGATAAAACATCTTTTTAAGTTGCTTCTATGTTTTCCTTTATCTCATATAACACGTGCACGAACAAAACCGAGTGTGAATAAAGGATGCAACTCAAAGCGTTTTTATTCATGAGTTGACGAGTATCATGTCTTTATGGTCGACTTATCTGTATGGTAAAAATTAAAGTCATATTTGTCTATAATATATACTTATTCATAATAAATGCAGTCAAGATGGTTATTAGCTCGTATAATGCTCTATAGAATCAATCGAATTCAAATTAAACGCACTGGTTTTTAAATTAATGCCGCTTACTAATTTAGTTTCGTTCGAAAAAGAAACAATTATTAATTATATCAATTATCAGTTTAAGATATGAATGCAAAATCCATTCAAATGAATGATCAACCATCAGGTGACTGAACACTTATAGCAAACTATTTTATTATTTTCTCAAAGTCGTTCAGAAAGATAAATACTTACCAGATACTGTCCCCATTGAATCCGTAAACACGAAGCGATCGCATATCATTTAAAAAAAAATGTCTAAAATGGAAGGCAATGTCTGCTGAGAAATCAAGTAATGCCTTCCAAAAATGAAATTATTTTTATCGAAAAATGTAGACATGTCTTTGCAGAAAAAGATGTGCTTCCTCAGGAGATGAACTCATATTCCCTAAGAAAATGAAGCCATGTTTCAAAGTAAAAGAATTTATGATTCCCCAGAAAATAAAGCCCTGTCTCCGCACGAGCAAAACATTTATTACAAACGTATCACATCACACATAACGAACGTATGGTCTGCCATCAAAAGTACTACATCAATATGTCATAAATTATGTTTCAGACGAGTTGTAAATGTGTTTTGACACGACCTACAACTCTGCGTAGCGTTAAGGAAACCTATATGAACCATATTCTCAAATGGAACATTCCATTCGACTGATGTTTTGGGTTATTAAGGAGATATATGTGTCAATCTGTAATTAGAGCAATTATACTGAGCAACCAGACGGATGCTTATTTGGTTCGTGTTCGATTGATATTAACTGTTTAATGATTGTCACTAAAAATAACTACCGTAATGCTTGTGTTCGATTGATATTAACTGTATTAAAAGATTGTCACTGAAAATAAATACCGTTATTACTCTAAGTTTTCGGACACTGACAAATTATATTTTTTGTTCGTGTCCGAAAATTTAGATACACAATACTATTCCATAGAGACAGTGTCCAATTATTAAGAGACATACCTTTATATTGCATTGACGTTCCACATTTCCGGTGTACAAAGTAACTTGCCAAATGTTATTGATTTATGATAGCTTGTGTTGTAAATACCACGTTTCAATGTTTCAAGTACTGACATTTACGTTGTCAATATATCAAACAGTATGTTTTGGATTATACATGAAGCTACTACGTCAGGTTTAAATATTGACCACTTAGTACAAAGATAATCATTTTCTGAACTGTAATATGATGCTATTATTATTGAACATCAATTAAAGTAAACTATGCTCATTAAGATTTCGTTGTCTGTTTTTCAATCATTGCCTCTACCCCCTCCAAAACGGTGTAATACATAACCAGACTATACTTGTCACAAGTAACAATTTGTGAATTGGCATAATTCCTTAGATTACTGAATTGTTTCTAATTCGCTTATAAACAAAACACTTATTTAATATATTTGTTTATATTGTGCAATTGTGTGACTTTTTATGTTAGAGTGATATTTCTCGTTTAATGATGATTCATCAAATCTGTGACCTATGACTACAACCTTTATGCCATATTACAATATAATATATTTGTCTATCTTACAAGGGTTTACGAATTCCGTTGACCAATAATAGAACAGTTATGGAACTTATAACCGTTGCGTTGGAAGTGCATTTGATTTCAACGTGGTCATCTTAAAGTTTTTTTACGCACGCCACAGGAGTCAAGACTGGTATACTGAATACTTAAAACCTGAAATCTAAATACAGAACTAAAATCAACGAATGCAAAACCAAATACCTCTTTATAATCAGCACTGTGCACATCGATTTCATATTATTTATTAAATAAGTCTAACTTAATGTCACTGCGGGAAGTATTTGCGTTTCATCGCATTTCTATATATTATGTTAATTACAATTACATTGTTTTCTGAAAGCCGCTCACGTTGATGTTTACTCAAGAGTAACTCGCGGCTTAATCAATTGAAAAGCTTGTGTTAGCCAATAAAACGAAATAGGCTTTCATTTTATAATCAAAGTGGCAATTTTCGAATGGTGCACACATGTACTGGATACATAGTTAGCTACTGTTCAAAATTCAAACTGGTGTATTTCAGACAGAGTTGATTCAAAAATGATTTTAATAAGTGGCTTTCATTTGTAAGATTTTGAATGTAATTTATACTAGAATAGTTCTTATATTTGTTTTAAAATATCAAACTACAATACCATTTTAAAACAAAAACCGCTTGTTGTAAATATAATATATATTACATAGTTACAGTTATAGTTTCGAGAGTACAGAAACATGTTATTTATAAAAACAGCTGCCTTCGCCGTACTGTTTAAAACGGCGCAATGCGCGATGTCAACAGTATACGCTATTGAAAACGCACAAGTTTCCGACAAGAATAAGCTTTTGCATTTGATGCGGTGCGGCGGATTAAATAAAAAATTCTACACAGCAGCTTTGCCTTTTCTGCCAGCGATACGACACAGTGCGACTCGTTGAATTCCAACTGGTTCGACTGCCCGGTGTACGAAAGTGGTTTTGGGTATGCAATAAAGAGGCATAATATGGAAGACTTCAGTGAGACGGGAGGGGTAATATGCTTTTGTGTTATTTATATAATAATTATATGACATTAATATATTCTTATTAATTAATTGACACTCACGTGGATATCTAAAACAAGTGATATAAACGTCATTTCTTGAAAATTGTTGAGTGGTTTTTTGATGTATAAAATGACTGCAGACTGTCGATAAGAAAATATATATTTTCACAGGTCTACGACACAGTTTATGCCCTTCAACACAAATATATGATTGCATAATTTACGGAATATGAACACGTACCTGTGTTTATCATTTTTTTGCAATTTATTCACGCATCTTTACATGTTAACTTGGCTTTTATAGTGAACAATTAAATTATCAATATTTCAAAGGAAGAAAATTAATAGACTGCATGTTGCGCGCAAGACCTGTATAACTTTTTTTTAGGCCAAGGTTTTGAACTCGAGATGACAATTGACCCTTCTCACCCAACCCAACTTGAAGAAATTTTCGATGCTATATGTTGATCAAATAACAAGATCTAAGTTTTCATTTCGCTGCATATTGGCGGTGGGTTATTTTAGGGTTCATCTCATGTTTCAAGGTTAAATTATAGCAGAAAAAAGGCAGTTTTCCTTATATGGCAATAGTGAATCTCTGTGAAAAAACTATATCCAATTAATATTATTCCATGTTATGGCTACAGTGAAACCTTGCGAAGACTTTAGAAGTCATGTGTTTTTGTCCAATCAGCATAATACTTTATCTGAACATTTGTTAAAATGAGATAAAAAAAGTTCCTGGTAAAAAGCAAGGTACGGAACCACATTTATTATCCAAATATCACACAAGCTGCTTAGTTCCATCGGTTCTAAGGTGAACGACAGACGGATTTTGTAACAATAAAACAGTCGTTATACATAACCTGAGCAATTCTGTCAATATTTAATGAAACATTAAGCTGCATCACACTGGCTATCACATGGGTAGGAAAAGCAAAGATCCTAGTACCCAGAGGCCTAAAAGTCAAACATTCCCATTATTTTCGAACGAAAAGAGGCAATAATGCAAGTAAACATGTTTCAATACTTTTCTTTATCCATTATATAAAGAAGTATATGGCTATACACGATATGAGCAAATTTGTTCAAGATTAAATAACAAATAAAGTTTATGTCACATCCACACACCAAATTGTTTGACAGACAATGGAGTTATTTAAAGGGTACCCAACTACATGTACCAAGCTATATAACTGAAGACATAACCCACTGTTTAGCCAACCTTCGAAGTACTCGGTCAACATGCTGCTTCTAGAATAAAAGCATTGTCCCATTTGGGGGTAAGGGTTTGGGTTAAGGCGCAAATACCCTATTAGCTCGCGACCTATCTTACTTTCATGTTAAACATCAACATGCATCGCTTATTTACATTAACGGACTTTTTTAATCTTTAACATGCGAAACACGTATTAAACGGTTTCTGGGAAAACCCTATTGTAACTTTGAAGGTCAAGAGGTTTTAAATTAACGAACAACAGTTTATGTATGGTATTGTAAACTTATAATTTTTGTTCGGTGCTGAAATGAACCCCGATTGCCTGTAATTTGAATTATATGATTAAGCAATGTAATGCACAATATATTATAACTGTCTTGCATTGATGCTTAACTTGAATTGCAGATTTTTTAGGTAAATGTTTTTTTACACGTGCATATTTTGTGATGACCTCGGGCTTTGTGAGATGTTCGACAAGCCATGAAAGCGATTAAGACCCTTATGTTTTAAATTGACCGTGCCAAGGCAGTCATCCAGTTTTCTTTTCTTTTGTTATATTGAACATATAATGTTGTGCTGTATGTGGTGCCATGTTTTGCTTAGGCAATTGGTTTTAATTTGTTTAAAAAAAGACTAACTGATGATAACAAGCATTCGTCTCCTGATAATATTTCTGTAATTTCATTTTCTAGAGTGTATACCGTCTTATCAAGTTATTTATGCATTTAAGTAATTCCCTTTTTCTTATTAAGGAGCAGACTGGGGCTAGGATACGGATTATGTGTTTATTTTGGCTTTTTAAGTGTGAAACTAAGCATAAAGACGGAACACAGCGCCTATTTTATACACTTGGTGTTTAACCAAGCAGAGAATAAAACAGTAACTCAAGATAAAGCTGATCCTAATGGGACGTTAAATAACATCAAGACGTTTCAAGGCTGTAAGCTGACAAACGGCGTACACCACACTTTATCTTTGAGTTTGCAGGAGAGGGTCCAATGTAAAGCTAAGTCACGCATGTTGTCAATTTAGGTTTCAATGGTGTAATTTATATATTGTCCGCCTTTCGATCAGGAGTGCCCAGTTCTTTTGCACTCAGAGAAAGCTCTCAGGAACGATCCAAAGGCGTTAAGTAATGGTTTTGTCCTGAAAGAACCCCCGAGGGTGTCTATTGTGCCTAAGGATCTGATGTATTCGAGCTTAAATAAATAATTAAATACTAGTAACGTTTAAACTTATACTAGTACTGCATCGGTATGGCTTTTATGACGACTTCTATAACTATTTCAGGTTTTGCTGGATGGGCAAGAATTGTTACAATTCAACAGCGTCGTTCACCCCTCTCTTGCGCAAAAGGTCGCTTTCTGGTTCGGCTCTAGTGCTGACTACGCCCTTATCAGACGGATAGAGTTCACGAAGACGCCATGACACGCGTAATTAAATGGACAGTTTTTGTTGTTTGTTTGTTTGATTTTATAAATGATAATGGGCTGTTTCGTTTCGAAATTCCGCACATTAGAATTAAAGTTTAACTGAAAATAAATTTAATAAAAGTCTAAACTTATTTAAGAAATGATTAAAAATCATTTCAATCATTACATCAATATGTATACACGCACAACAATCCCATTGTTTGCAAATGCATTTTTTTTATTTACATTTTCTAAAGAATAACACTTTTTAATTGGTAAACAAACAGCTTGTTATCTTAATGTTTTTCTTTGCAAATGACGATAAACATAGACGTTGAATTAGAAACTTACCTTTTTAGTTTCACAAACTAATACAGCGTTCGTAAGTCATTATTAATATCTATTTATATTGGTTAAGTGATTTCATGCATTGATTGTGACATTGATATCAACTTGAAATTTCGCACATTGTCATTTGAGAACACTATCTATGACGGTCACATGCAAGTGGAAGTATGTGAACAATATCGATTCACTTTTGCATATTATTCTTTTCTGATGACAATATCATCCAAAAAGTAAACATATTTGGTTAAATATCTACGCGTATTTGTGCAATAATACGATTGCGGACTTGTCAATCGTAAAAGTAGTCGTGTAGTTCAACATAAGCTCGTACATGTATTATACAAGTATAACCTCACACAAAGCGAACGTTAGTCTGCCATCAAAATGACTCCATCAATATGTCATAAAACATTTTTTCGGACGATTTCATAATGTGTGTAAAGACTCGACCTTCAACTTTTTGTAGCATACGGAAACTTCATTGAACAACATTCGGGAAAGGAACATTCCATTGGTATTCAGCACCTGTTTTGGGTTCTCGATGAGATAAATGTGTCAATCTGTCATCAGAGCAATGAGTTTACATGAAAGGATACTGACCTCCAAATGAATGCTTTTTTAGCGCATGTTCGATTGATATTAATTGTTTAATGATTTTCACTGAAAGTAAATACCATAATAACTCTTAGTTTTCCGACACATACACAAAAATCACATGTTTCGTTTTCGAAAATTAAGATACAAACAAATATTCCCTAAAGACAGTGTCCGAATATATAAAATATTTAAAGACTCTCTGACAATATACCTTTATATTGCATTGAAGTTCGAATATTCCGATGTATTCCGAGGTATAATTTTGATATACCATGAACCTATAATTATTGAACTTCAATTTCAATAAAATATTCTTATTATGATTTCGTTATATGTTCTTCATTAATTGTCTTTAATACCTTAAAATACCGCGTAATACATGGGGAGGGACTATATATATCGCTCTTTACAATTTGTGCATGGAAATATGGCCTTAGAAAACCGAATTCTGTATAATGCACTCATTATCAAAACACAAAATATCAAAATAGCTTTAGATTGTAGATTGTGCATTTTTTTTATTTAAGTGTGATATTGCTCGTTTGATAGTAAGGCATCGAATCTAGGACCAATTCGAGTACAACCTTTATGAGATATTAACTATGATCTATTTTTTAATCTAAATATTGTTTACGACCTTCGTGGATACATACTCGAGAATTAATGAAAAGTGTCAATGTTGCGTTAGGAGTGCCTATGCGGGTGAAATAGTCTTCAAAACGTTTGTTCAAATAAGCCACTGGGGTCATACTCTTATACTGAATACTTAATAACTGAAAACTTAGTACAGAAATGAATTAAACTAATGCGAAAGCAAACACTTCTTTCAAATCAACACTGAGCACATCGATTTCCTATTATTTATTAAATTAGTTTAACCCTGACAATAACACTGCGGTGTTTGCGTTTCATCGCGTGTCTATATATATTCTTAAAATAACATTGTTTTCTGAAAGACGTTCAAAAATATGTTTACTTAAAAAGCACTCGCGACGGAATCAAATTAACAAGCCAGTGTTAGCCAATTAATCGAAATATGTATTTATTATATGATAAAAGTGGTCATTTTTTATTGGCGAACCGATGTTGTATTGGATACATGGTTAGCAACTGCTCAAACTTCAAACTGTTTTATTTCAGACAGAATTAAGGAAACACATATTTTTAATAAGTGGCTATTATACAATTGTATGATTTTAAATGTAATAAATACTGGAATAAATAGTAAACTTGTTTTTAAATATTAATCTCCAATAACATTTGAAACAAAAACCGCTTGTGGTAGATATAACATAATTATATTATATAGTTACATTACAGTGTACAGTGAAATGTTCGTAATCATAACGGTCGCCTTCGCCCTTCTATGTAAAACGGCGCTATGTGCAATGTCATCATTATATGCTATTGAACACGCGCAAGTTTCCGACAAGAATGTGCTTTTGCATTTGATGCGTTGCGGCAGATTGTACCAGGAATTCGACACAGCAGCTTTGCTGTTTTCTGCCAGTGATACGACGCAGTGCGGCTCTTTGAATTCAAGCTGGTTCGACAGCACGGTGTACGAAAGTAGTTTCGGGTATGCAATAAAGAGGCGAAATGTCGAAGACTTCAGTGAGACAGGAGGGGTAATATGCTTGTTTATTATTCATATTTTAATCCTTTTACAATACTAGATTCTTAAAAGTAACTTGACCATCACGTGGAGATCTACAAAAAGTAATTAAAACCTCAGTTGAGGATACATTTTCTTGTTAATAACTGCTCCTATTTGGACAAGGAGTATATAATATTACAATTGTAGAGTTGTGTATTGATGTATAAACGGATACCAGACTGCTTCCTCTGTCAATTACTCAATCATATAATCGCTTAAAGGGTCTGGAAAACAGTATATACCCTTCATCACAAGTATATTATTGTAAAATGTACAGATTGTGCGCACGTACCTGTATCTATAATTAATTACAATTTATTCACGCATCTTTACATCTAAGGTTGAACGCGCTTTATAAAGAATTGAAGAATTAAAGTATCAATATTTCAAAGAAAAAAAAGAAAAAACTAGACATGCCCAATTAAATACAAGTATGACGTTTTTTTGAATATTTATTTGCACGAATTGAAAAGCAGAATATATGTCACATGATGATCGTGTGTTTATTATCTCCACCCATTCTAGCTGCGTGCAGCGAAAGATGCTGACTACTTTCAACGGAGACTTCCACTTCAACTCGAGACCGGTGTCGTCATCATCATCGAACTTGTCCCGTATTTTTACGACAGGTGCGTATACTTGTTACAAAATTTACAGCTTGTATAACCCCAGTTCCAGTATAAATTGTCTATATTAAAATCACTTTATCGACAAAGTATTTTAAAGTCAAGATCATATTTCAAAGTGACCTAAAGGATTGGTCCGAGCTATTACTTTTTCGTGTATTAAAGGATTTCAAAAGTTAACCTATATTAGACGGTACAACAACCAGATATATCGCTGAAAGATAAATGTCATAATTCAAGATCAAAAGTGGAAAATAACATGTTAATGTTCAATTAAAGAGTATTCAATCTATATTCTATTATATCAATAAGGGTATCGAAATAACGTTTCACAATGCAGACGAAGTGTAACATATTAAACACTAAATAGGTTCTTTTAAGATCAGGTTCATACTTAAAACTAAAATATTAAAAAAATCATGTTTATGTATGTTGTGCTTTTTAGTCTTTATTTTTCTCATACGTTAAAAATGATTATGATTTTTAAATAATGTGGCATTATTGTTACACAATTTTCCCCATAAATTACCCACGCTGGGTGAGAGATAGATAGATAGAAAATACCTTATTAGCCAGCGACGTATTTTACTTTAATAAAAAACGTCATAATCCATCGTTTATTTGTTCCTTTAAAGGCTTATTCCATCTTTAACTTGAGAAATAGTTGGCACATATTAACATACATTTTAAAAGATGTCTGCAAAAAACATCTAGCTACTTTGAAGTTCTAGAGGTTAAAAAGTAAAGATCAACAGTTAATATATGGTGTTTTATACTTATACTTTTGGCTAGGTATCGATATGCACGACGAATACTTGTAATAAGTACTATATGATTGAGTGATTGAGTAATTTAATCGTATTGCAAAAGAAATTGACACTGGTTTGTAGTACTGTTGCATTATTTACACGTGAGCTTTGGCTAGCCACTAAAGCAATCTAGACACGTGTGCTTTAATTGAATGTTCCTAGGCGGTCAGCTTATATATATAATGTTGTGATGCATGTGTTCTCCCGTTTGCTCAGGCAATTCGTCACTTTGTTGATGCATGATTATAAACGGAGTATAACAAGCATGCATCTCCTGATACTCTTAATGTGGTTTCTTTTTCTTTTGTGTATATTGTCTACTGAAGTTGTTAATGCGTTTAAGTTGTCACCTTTTTCTTAATTAGAAGCAGAATGGGAAAAATGACAGATACTGTGTTTCTTTTCTATTTTAAGGCTGACTTTAAACATCAAGACGGAAAACGGTGCCTATTTTATGTACTTGACGTTTTTCCAAGTAGATAATATAACGGTAGTTAAAAATAAAGCTGAACCTAATGGGACGTTTGGGAACATAAACACGTTTCAAGGCTGTCTGCTGACAAATGGCGCAACGCACACGTTATCATTAACGTTGCAGAAGGGGTCCACTGTAAAGGTTAGTCACACATGTTGTCAATTGACATTTTAATGGTCGTATTAATATATTGCCCGCCTTTTGACAATGTGTGCCTGGTTCAATCTCCATTCGCAGATTATTCTCAGGAACTTTGAAATGGCACTAAGTAAGGATTTTGCACATGAAGTAGACCCAATGGCGTCTATTTATGCCTTAGGATCATATGTTATCAAGCTAAAATGAATAAATGATAGATTTGAGTCATGCTTGTGGAAAACAAACTTAATGCGTGTGCGAAAAATATCGTCCCAGATTAGTTTGTGCAATCCGCAAACGCTAATCGGAGACAGAACTTTCCGATTTTATGGTTATGGTAATTAAGTGTTGTCATACATATACTTAATTGTCCGCGATAAAACTACTCAGCGCAGCGAACGAAATTACCGCCCTCATACAAAATCATAGATTTTATTACATATTCTAATGAGATTAATTATGTGCATCACATACAACGTACGTTATCAATATAACAACGTACGATAATTTTTTTTTTAAATAATTCAGGTGGTGCTGGATGGCCTAGAGTTGTTGACATTCAACAGCGTCCTTCAACCCTCTCTTGCGCGATGGGTTAATTTCTGGTTCAGCTCTACTGTCGACTACGCCATGATCAGACGCATAGAGTTCACGAAGACGACATGAAACGCGTTATAAAAATTGACGATATTTTTTGTTTTGATTTTATAAATGATTATTAGATGTTTTGTTTTCAAAGATTCTCTTATTTGAATTAACGTTCAACTAAAGTCTATCAGTATAGTATTCAAAACGAATGATTGGCATTTTTTAAATTATTCTATCAATCTGTATCCATGCACCATAGTGTTATTGTTTGAAAATGTTGTATGTACAAACACAGAGCCAGTATATTTGTTACCTTCACAACTTGTTAAATTAATGTTTATTTTTTTATAATGAAGGTGAACATAAACGTTGAATAAGAAATAAGCCTTTGCTAGTTTAACCAGCTAATATTGTGTTCTTAAGCTAAACATCATATATATTACATTTATTTAGTGGTTTCATTATTGCACTGTGACACACACGTAGATATTGCCATTACTCATTTGCGCTCTCCCATTCAAATGTTTTACAAGTGTCTCCACTCAGCTGTGCTTTTCCAATCATAACTTGTTTGATTGCCGTTATACAGTTGTGGTTTTGATATCGTATCTCTTTCAAGTACCCTTACTCAGTTGCGTGATGCATATTAGAACTGTTTCAGTATTTACTCAGTTGTTGTATGCCTATCATAACTGTTCGTAACTGTTTCAGTCCGTACTCATTTGGTTTGTGCATATCATAACTGTTCCGGTCTATACCCAGTTTTGTTGCACCTTTCGTAACTGTTTCAGTATTTACTCAGTTGTGTTATGCTAATCATAACTGTTCCGGTCCATACCCAGTGTTGTTGCACCTTTCGTAACTGTTTCAGTCCGTAATCAGTTGTGTAATGCCCTCATAACTGTTCCGGTATATACCCAGTGTTGTTGCACCTTTCGTTACTGTTTCAGTCCGTACTCAGTTGTGTTGTGCATATCATAAAAGTTCCGGTCTATACCCAGTTTTGTTGCACCTTTCGTAACTGTTTCAGTATTTACTCAGTTGTGTTATGCTTATCATAACTGTTCCGGTCCATACCCAGTGTTGTTGCACCTTCGTAACTGTTTCAGTCCGTAATCAGTTGTGTTATGCCCTCATAACTGTTCCGGTATATACCCAGTGTTGTAGCACCTTTCGTAACTCTTTCAGCCGTACTCAGTTGTGTTGTGCATATTATGACTGTGTTCCGGTCTATACCCAGTTTTGTTGCACCTTTCATAACTGTTTAGTCGTTACTCAGTTGTGTTGTGCCCATCATAAATTTTTCTATCTGTACTCACTGTACTCAGTTGTATTGTGTATATCAAAACTGTTTCCATTGTCATTATTCGTTTTTTTTGTGCCTATCGTGTTCATTGTTTCAATTGTTATTATTCAGTCGGGAGTTTACTATCATAAATGTTTTAAGAACCCTCACTCATGTGTGCTGTGCATTCTATTACTGTTTCAAGTACACGTATTCAGTTGCGTTTACTTATTGAATAGGTTTGAAGTGATTTTGTTTTAGTTTCGTATGCCTATTTTGCATCATATATAATTGCTTCGTTTGCATTGGTTCGTTTGGTTTCGGCTGCAGTGACATTTATCATCTTAACGTTAGTCTGTTAAAGCTTTGTCATTAACAAGGTGTCAGACCATGATATACATTTGGTAACGCTCGCAAACATGAACCTTGCATTTATTAAAGAACTGTTATTCAGAATACACATATTATTAACTTGATTTAACGGGTGAATAAATTTAAAAAAACACACACACTTAATTACGTCTATGTTGTCATTTCACTCATGAAACACGTGTAAGAATTAAACTAAGTGGGAATAAAGGACACACAGCAAGTTCACGAGTTTCATTTATTTGTTGCTGAGCTGTATGTGTGGTAACAAATCAAAACGTCATATTCGTCTTTTACTTATACTTACTTATATTCAATGAACCCAAGATCGTTACCAAATCGTAGATCGCTACCTAGATTCAATAACATTTTAAAACTATACACACTGTTTTGTAAATTAATGCCACTCACAAAGTTCTGGAAGTAAGAAACAAGCACTTACTAAAATGTCACAAATCAAGTTAAGATAAGCATAGCAAAGTCGATCTAAATGAATGCTCAACCATCAGATGACGGCACGGATTTAACAAAAACCACCCTCTCCCTCGGTTGTCAGAACTTGTTATTGACTCAACGCCATTTCGAAAGATAAGAACGCATATAATGCTGCCATAATTGAATCAATAGACACACAAGAGGGGATCGCATAACGTCTTAGAAAATAAACGCAATGTATTCTGAGAAATAAAGTCATGCCTCCCCTTACGAAATCATGTTTCATCCAAAAATGAAGCCATGGCTCAGCAGAAAATGTTGCCACGTCTCTTCAGAAAGTGTAGCCATTAGAAAATGGAGCCATGTCTCGCCAGAAAATTGCATTATATCTCATTAGAAAATGAAGCCATGTCTCATTGAAAAATAGAGTCATATCTCGTAAGCAATTGGGGCAATGTTTACTCAGAAAATGAAGTAATGTTTCTTCAACAAATTAATTTATTTCTCCACATAATACTTTAACCATGTCCCCAAAGATAATTGGAGTCATGGTTCTTCAGACAATTAAAACAATGTCTTCGCATGTTTACTCCGTAAAATTGAAGCCATTTTTTATCGGTGAATTGACACACACTCTCCTGTTGGCTCGTAAAAGCACGTTCCCGTCGGACACAGCTGCACGGCGAGGTCTCCCGGAAGACATCGGACAAACTTGACACAGGGCTTGTATGGATGTGGTATACTTATGTCCTTGGCATTTGACGGGCAATAACTTACTGAAATGAAATTTTAAAAGAATAAAAATGGAATCAAATTATACATCGTAGTTATTTTATCTGTTTCCTATATTTTGGGCAAACGCGTATTTTCACAGAACAACCGTATTTTTAGTTTGCCAAACATTATTAGGCCGGTTTCATATTGAACTTATTAATGACATGAATGTTAATGCATTTTAAATTGTCACTCTCCCACTGCAGACGGAACCTGTGCTAAATATTAACAAGAAATAATCTCCAGTTTTTACATTGAGATCACATATAGCTCACACCTGTTTCAAATAATATTTTTTTTTACAGTAAATCTCGAAACTGATACATTTTATTTCATGGCAACACGTAAACGTTGTTCTCTTTCCTTTTAATAAAGAACTGTTGGATGGTTTGTTCCCTTTCTTGTTAATAACATACTGTTGGATGGTAACAAGAAATACTTTCTAGAAAATGATTCTGACATTGAATTGTTTCAAGAACTAGAAATGACTCACGTGGTATGACGAGGATTCTATCCACGCCTGGTTTCACAGTTGCTAGGTAATCCTCCATCTCCTTATCGACGAAATACTTCTTCATGCTAAGGTTTGGTCGCACTATCACGGTGGTGGCGTTCAGGTGAAGTCGTGGGAATATGACGATAGAGTGCTGGAAATCAATTGTAAGTAAAACAAATGTGTCGCGCTTTGCGAAAACGGTGTTAAAGGCATGTACGTAAAGCGTCGTCCCAGATTAGCCTGTGCAGTCCGCACCGGCTAATCAGTGACGCCACTTTCCACTTTTATTATATTTTTCGTTTAAAAGAAGGCTGTTCTTGACGAAAATCCAGTTAAGGCGGAAGGTGCCGTCCCTGACTAGCCTGTGCGGACTGCACAAGGCTAATCTGGGACGACACTTTACGCACATGAATTAAACCCTCTTTTTCACAGAGAGAGGCTCATATATAAAATTAATAAATACAGGTAACGCATGGGTTTCCCTTACACCATTTGCTATATTCCTACACTGACAAGCATCCAGGAGAAAAGCGATGTCTAAAATCCCAAATAAATAACGCACATATATAGGATTATAGGACCCAAAAAGTGACTATTTGTTCCTTGTTAATATTAAAGTTTGATGAAAATTGACTTTTTATTCTAACGGTTAATGTAATCACAACTTTAATGCTGAAAATCAAAAGTGAATTATCAACCGTCAATCTGACAGCTACACTTTATAATGTAATATTGGTGCATATTACGCTATAAGTCAAAACGCATATTTTATATGAATATACACAATTTATTTGATCAGCTGTTCTTTCATTCTTTCAGCTTTTCCTGTATTTGATGCAACATCGTGATCGGCTAAATCCAGTGACTTAGCATGAAATTTAGCGAATTTGATTGGTCTATTGAGTCATTCTAGTTTGAAATTGGAAGTTTGTTCATGTTTCAAATGACGCCAGTTGTAAAGAAATAGTGCTAGTTTTTCCAAATAATTATCGAATTTATATAATTATCAATACTAAACATTAAAGAAATAAGGAATTTTCGGCGAAAAGGGAAACTTGTAAAATGAGGTTATTATATTGTTATTTTCCCTCTACCAGCTGCAGACATCCGCCTCAAAGACCTAATTCAATACAGCACGCGATAGACAAATAAAACAAAGCCTGATCACATAATTTATATACTCAATAAAATGATACCACTTACCTGCATGAATGTCTGACACTTTTGGTCATCTTTTGTCAGCTCATAATCCGTGTATTGACCATACGCCGATAAGTCATATCTAGAACAATACACAACCTGTATGTAATAATCGGTCAATTGAATAATTAAATAATTACGTTTTCTACAGTTTATCGCACTTTTAACGCAACTCTTTAACAATACCAAATTCATTTTTTGACACTATTACACCATTTTTATTAGACACTTTTTCCTGTGGTGTTCACATATTAGTATGTGGCAAAAACATCAATACAAATTAATAATTCCAACAATGTGTTTCGTTGAAAACTTCCAAACTGTTTATACTGTATTTTTGTTTAGAAATCATCACCCGTGTTCATGAAATCATTAAGGGATTATTTTGTTTTTTTTCTGAAGATACTGAGTTTATGAAGAAAAAAGATAATACATGGAAAGCATCATGTTTTATGTTAAAGTCCCTGTCGACCGAAAATAATTCAATTCGTGCAACACATAGCATAAATGTTTTAGATTTGTATACATATATTTAAATATATATTTATTTAGGATACGTTTGAAAGCGTTTGGGGCGGAATGAATGTAAACGTTTCTGTATGCTTGTAACAAACTTAGTGTTCCTACGATTTCTCGATTTACTCCAGGGCAATCAAACACTATCGCCCGTATAGAAAATATACGATTAATAATAACGAGACCATCGGTATTATTTGACCGATTTTAAAGCGTTGTTTTGACCGTTAATATGTCAATAAAAAAACGATTTTTTTTTAATTTGTAATTTGTTGTCGTGGACTTCAACATTAATCAATAAGCTGAACATACGTGTTGTTATCCTTATCAATTGCATTCCAGGACATGTTGGTCCAAGGGACCGGATATCCGCCCTGCCAGGAGGCGGTGATGCGCAGGGCCCGGTCCTCCACGACTGCCGGACCCAAGGTCAGTTTGACCTGACCATCCGGTTTTCCTTGAGACCGAAACAAATGTATACTTTACTTACCAAAGCATTAATCCATTTATGCCTAGTGGGCTCTCCCATCCTTCTAAATTGGATAAATTTATTTCCAAAATCAGGGATGTCTAGTATATTTATTTCTATATTTAGAATATTTCTTACAGAAATTCCTTTAAGCAAACAGCGCAGACCCTGATGAGACGCCGCATCATGCGGCGTCTCATCTGGGTCAACGCTGTTTGCCAAGGCCTTTTTTTTATAGACGCTAGGTATAAATGGGTTAATGTATACTTGACTACCAATGTGCTTTAATTGACACATAAACCGGTAGTTAAAATAGTTAATTGTCAAAAGTATAATTGTTAAAAGCAACTTATGTTAAAGACCCTATAAAGGTGACAAATACAATTATTATGCATATAAACTGGTCTAATCTTTACCGGATTTCACTTACTCTTGCATAACAAAAAATGCTAATAACACAGCTCAGGTGCAACGTTGTCAAAAATTATGGAAGATATACCTGTTTCATCATTGGAAGAAATGTTTACAACTTTGCAACTAACGTGGTGTGTAGCCTCAAAGCGGTGACGTATGCTTAAAATAGCCGAAAGGAAATTCAATTTTAATTCTATTTTAAACAACTTTTTAACAGCAGAAAGTAAATTATTAGATCACTACAAACGTTTGAACCATTTTGAAGAGACCTACTTTGTGAGTGATACCGGAAATCGTTGAAAATCAACGATATATTTTGGTGAGTCACTTTCATTTTACTTTCCCGAGTAAACAGCGATGTAAATAAACTGATTGTTTGTAAACACAATTGACTTGGAGGACACTGTATTTTGAGCTAAAAACAAGTTGTATTGCTCATTTTTTTATGGTTTTGTCCAATAGCATATATATAGATATATATGTATACTTGTATAAACAAGTTGTATTGCTCATTTTTTATGGTAATTACATTACCATAAAAATTAGCAATACAACTTGTTTTGAGCTCAAAATACATTGTCCTCCAAGTCAATTGTGTTTACAAACAATCAGTTTATTTACATCGCTGTTTACTCGGGAAAGTGAAATGAAAGTGACTCACCAAATATATATATATATATATATATATATATTTTGTTTTTGATAACCTTTATAAATACAATATGAAAAAAACATATTTAAAAATCGGTAAATAATTACGGATCGTCACCTTTATATGGCCTTTAAGACAAGATTATTATTAGAAACATATTTGTTTTAAATTTTGTTTTATAGCTTTATTATAAGCAGAAGCTTACATCGACTAAAGAGGATAATAATCGACGAAACGTGATTGCAAATTCAATTATTTCATTTGATTTGAAAATCACTATTTTAACAAACTTTTTAAAATTAAGATTTACTTTTATGTATTTTATTGCACCGTTTATTTAACCAACTTGCAAGAATAAAAAGAGACTCAATTTTAAGAGTTGAAAATGCTTAATAAACATTACAAATAATTTACCTACAACTACCATTCTGCTGTCTGCATGATCATCCTTCAACGGCGACTTCAAATAACACATGTACGTATTACCGTCTGTACACTGTGTATCTTTCAAAATCAAACTAAGGGTGACGTCATCGCCCATTCCATTTCCGTTGTTGATGATGTCGTATGCGACGTCATTTCTTGGCGTTTGCTGAGACCACGTGATATGACCCGATGCATTGATGGTCAGTTTCAGAGGCCTAAATTCAGCTTTTGCTTGTATGGTTAGCGTTGTCCAGTTTATGGCATGTTTAACTTGACAGTGAATCATAGATGTTTCAAACGTATATGTGGTGACATCGTCCATGATAATGGAATCTATAATAAGGCGTAAACGATATTTGTTTGTCTCTACTAATTCTAAGAATCCTTATTTTTGTGCTGACCCTATATCAGATGTTCAACGGGGTTCACATGGGTTTACACACGGGCTGGACAGAATGTAAACACATCGGCAAGAACTTAATTTTTGCAAATATCTCAAGTTATTGAAATAAATTTGCAAAAATCTGTTGTGCATAAAAGACAGTTTACTTGCAGTTTGTGTCGATATCTTAAGATTTAAGAATAAATCATTGAATACGTCTAAAATTGGTGCCGATATTAAAAAAAAACAACATTTTACCAGGTTGATAAAACGATGTTAACATAACCGTGTCCATGAATGCTGTACATTTAGAATTTTTTGCCAAGAGCATAGGCTAATTAAATAAAGTAATTCTGACGTTTACACATTGCATAAACAACATACAAAAACTGTCTTTTTTGCACCATTTGAAATTCTTAATAAAATGTGTTTTCAAAGGTTATTTGAAAAAAAAGCACCACATACCGGTGAGCTTACATCCATTAACGGTTAATTGTGAACCCCACACAGTCACGTGATCATGCATTCTTTATATTATATCTTACAATTTACTAATATATAAAAAGACATTCATGTTTCACTATAAATGCCAAACTTGTGTATAATGAAGAATGTTCAAAAAACAAATGTTTGGCCGGCCCACATGTCCTACATTTTAGAGATTTTACTGCAAACAAACATCTTACCTTTTGGCCTTATGTTGCATGTTGCATATATTGGTCTGGTCAAAGCATGTTTATATTAATGTTGATTTTGTGTAAATAGTTTATTACACAACATATTTCAAATAACATGGTAATTGTTTTCATTCTAATCTTAATAGTATTATTCAAATGAATGTTTGTGTTTATCTATTTAATTAATACGTGAAAATATGTGCACTTTTATAAATATATAAGGCAGCACATCACACGACTGGGTATACAATTTAATAAGGTTTTTAATATATGTTAATTATACATCAATAGCATATAGTCTTGTTATACAATAATGTGAATGCATAATACTATTTACAAATTGAATTACGTTTACATGGGCGTTTTACCTTTGACGGTAATATGTTTTCACAAGTTTTATACATCTACACGCATAACCCAATATTTGCAAAGTTAATGTGTGCGTTGTGCCTCTCTTCGCTTGCGTGTATTTTGTCAAGTGCCACTGTCAAAACAAGCTAGCAAGCGTGCAATGCAATGCATTCGTTCATAAGTTAATGTAACGCATTCCTTATAGGGCAAGTATTTCTCGCGCAAAGCATCTTCGAATCTAAGAATACGCGCAACTGGCATTAATGAAGAATCGTATTAAGAATATAAATATCACTATACGAAATAAGGAATATTACTTTTCTAAATCATGTGAAAATGCGTTTTGCTTTGTATTTGTTCACGTTAACACCTGTATTTACAGTACAAAATATCTTAAGTGCAATCGAAAAGCAACCCACAAAAGGCTTCAACCACCTCTAAGTGCAGAGCTATTTAGCCTGACTTACTATAATTGTCCGGTAAAACAGTTGTAGACACTAAACGTTCTTTATTCGATTCTGTTGTGACATCAGGAACAATGGATTGGGCAAGATCTGTTGTTTTATGCACTTGAGCTGGTAAGTCCTTTGTCGCTTCAATGTTACTTTCGGGCACCATTGTAGTTTGTCCTGATAACACAAGGCTTTCCGTTTGATTTTGGCTTCCCGTTTCTTTTTAAAACGTATGCATAGTAAAACAGTATTAAACACAAAAGTTCGACCGACCGACATGTCCTAAATTTTAGAGTTCTTAGTGGAAACAAGCATCTTACCTTTTTGCGTTATTTTGCATTTTCATATATCAGTCATACCATGTTATATTAATGTCATGTTTTTAATACGAACACTTTAAAAAAAAATATAATTATGATGGTTTTAATTGTAAAAATACTGCAATTATTCTAGTGAATATTTGTGTTGATTTAATTTATTAATGCGTAAAAATATGTGAACCATGGTAAATATACAAGGCGATTCGCACATGAAAAGGTATACACTTTAATAAGGTTTTTTATTTATAGTTTAATTATTATACATCAGTAGCATATTTTTATGCACATATATGAATGCATAATACTATTTACACTTGAATAACTTTTACACATAAGTTATACCCTTTTATGTTAATATGTTTACACGAGTATACACATCTACAACCCACTATTTGAAAAGTTACCTTGTGCGCTGTTGTCTTTTCTTGAGTGTAACGTGTCAATTGTAATTGTCAAAAGCGAGCAAGCGTGCAATGCAATGCAATGCATTCATCAGTGAATGTAAGGCATATTTATAGGGCAAATATTTTCCGCGCAAAGCATTTTCGTATCTAAGCATACGCGTAACTGGCATACATTAAGAAACGTATAAATAGTATAAATGATAATAATAACACCACAGGACATTATGAAAATTATTTTACCTGAATCATGTTAATATGTATTTTGCTTCAAATTAAACTCTGTTTCACAAGTTTATATAATTCATGAAAAATGATGTTCGCATTTTTTTAAAATGCATTTCATAATATAAAATCGTAATACAAAAAAAGGTGACAAGCATAACCCGCTATTTGCAAAGTTATTTTGTGCGTGTTCCTCTCTTCGCCTGCGTGTAATATAGCAAGTACCACTGTCGAAACAAGCTAACAAGCGTGCAATGCAATGCATTCGTTCATAAGTTTATGTAACGCATTCATTATAGGGCAAATATTTTCAGCGCAAAGCCTTTTCATATCTTAACATTTTCACAATTGTCATACATTACGAATCGCATAAATAATATTAATAGCACTTCACGAAAATAGAAAAAAAAACATATTATTTTATCTGAATCATGTGAATATACAATTTGGTTGAATTAAAAATATGTTTATAAGATGAAAAATGATGTTCGCTATTTTGCGACATTTATTCAATATTTAATTCCTTAATACGAAATAAGGTTCAGTGTCAAGTAATTCAAAAACAGAATTAAACACTACCTTAAGTGCAACTGACAAGCAACCGAGACAAGGCTATAATCATCTCGTCGTGCAGAGCTATTTAGCCTGACTTACTAAAATTGTCCTGTAAAACAGATGTTGACACAAAAACACAAAATAATTCAAATAACATTGTATGGTCTTAATATTAAACATACTACAATTATAATAGTGAATCTTTGTGTTGAATAAATTCATTAATGCGTGGAAATATCTGAACCATGATAAATATACAAGGCAACTCAGCACATGTATAGGTATACAATTTAATAAGCTTTTTTATTTAAAGTTGAATAATTATACATCAGTAGCATATTTTTTTTATACAAATATATGAAGGCATAAAACTATATACAATTGGATATTTTTTACACGTAAGTTTTACCTTTTTATAGAAATATGTTTACATGAGTTTACTCATCTGCAACCCACTATTTGCAACGTTTTTATGTGCTCTGTTATCTTTTCTTGTGTGTAACGTGTCAAGTGTAATTGTCAAAAGCGAGCAAGCGTGCAATGCAATGCATTTGCTTATCAGTTAATATAAGGCATATTTATAGAGCAAATAATTTCCGCGCAAAGCATTTTCGTATTTAATCATGCGCACACCTGGCATTTACCAAGAATCGTATTAAGAAACGAAATACGGAATATTAATTTATCTGAATCATTTGGAAATACTTTTTGCTGACCTTTATGCTTCAAATTAAAATCTGTATTACAACATTATATAATTCATTAAAAGTGATGTTCTCACTTTTGTGAAAGTAAGTCCATAATGAAATTCCGTAATGCGGAATAAGTTCAGTGTCAAGTATTTCAAGATGAGACATCACAAACCACCTTTAGTGCATTGATAAGCAACCCCCACAAGGCTATAATCACCTCTACGTGAAGAGCTATTTAGCCCGACTTACTATAATTGTCCGGTAAAACAGTTGAAGACACTAAACGTTCTTTATTCGATTCTGTTGTGACACCTGTAACAATGCCTTGGACACTTTTTGTTTTTTCAACCGCTTGAGACGGTGAGATCGTCGTCGCTGTAATGTTACTTTCGGTCAAGATTGTAGCTTGTGTTGATAACACAAGTCCTTCTGTTTGATTTTGGCTCGCAAGAGAAGTGACTGGAGACGATGTTGTGTCTTTTGATGTAGCGGGTTTCGTGGTAAGAGATAGATTAGCCTGTTCCTTGGTAGCTATTGTTGTTGTTGGCACTATTAAGCTCCTCGCAGCTGGAGGTTTCGTCATTATACCTTTGGGCGTTGTTTGAGTTATTGTAGAGTCTGTTGTATGGTTTGATGTTAGGCTTGCCGTCGATGAACTTACGAGCAATGGTTTAGACGTTGTCACTAACGACGCGTCAGTATCTTTATGCGATGACCATCTTTCCGAGAATGTTGTACTGGAGGCATTCCCATAAGTAGTCTGATCAAACGTAGAGTTCGGGTTTAAAGCAGTTGTCAATATTGATTTTTGTGCAGGCAACGGTTGAGAAGTTGATGGCAACGCTACAGCTTTTGTTGTTGTAGGCAATGTGCTGCTCGATCCCGTAGGCTTTAGCGTTACACTCTTGGGCGATGTTTGAGGAATTGTAGATTCTGTTCTTTGGTTTGTGGTAGGTCTATGCATTGATGCACTTACACGCAACAGTTTAGACGTTGTCATTAACGGTTCGTCAGTATCTGTAAAATAATCCCAGCCTTCTGTAGTTGGGATAGTTCTGGAAGTCGTCTGTACAATAGTCGTCTGATTGTTTAAAGAAGTTTTCGTTGTTGATGCATGCGCAGACAACTGTTGAGAAGTTGTTGACAACGCTGCAGCAGTTTGGGTCAACAATGATCGCAGCGCTGTGCTTATTGTAGTTGAAAGGCCACTCTTGCTTCCGCCCACAGGTGTGGTAACACGTGAAGATACCCTGCTGCTGACTCTTATCGTTTGTGGCGTTGAAGTTATTACGACATTAATTTTTGGTACCGTTTTCGTAACGTCAGTAACAAGGGCACCATTCACAACAATGGAAGATGTAGACGAGGAATCCGTTGAGTTATCCGATTCAAAAGGATTAGCGGTCGTCATGTCATGTGCAAAGAAGTCAAATAAGTCCATCGTTGGCGTTGGGATGGGTTGCGTTGTTGTTAGGGTGTCAGTAGCTGTTGGGTGCAATGTTGAGGTCTTGCGTACGCGTGAAGTCGATGTTTGGATTTTTGTTTTGATAGCGGTACTCTTTACTGTAGTGTTGCTAAACGGGGTCTTGATGGCGGAAGCTGCAAGAACACGCAAGGACGTTAACTTCGTTGAGAATAATTATATCCGTTTTAGATGACACGCGTGACGCTATAAGGCAATCTTGGGCAACCTTTTTGTAGAATCATTATATTTTAGCAAGCAACTAATTATTGGCATGCGTGTTTTTTTTTTAATTGGATAGCTCGCTAGTTTAATTGAAGTTTAATTGAAGACGCAATGCATTTTATTTAATTCAGGGTATATGAAATGTGGAATTGGGACATTCACCTGTTGTTATGTCGAACGTTTCCGGAAATATCCTGCCGTGAGGATTGATCACGTGGTCATGATCACGTGGCGTAGCACCCTTGACGTGATTTTCTAAGACGTTTAACAGGGACCCGATTTCATCAGTACCGCTTGCTGAACAACAAATGGAAACTATACTTTTAGATTACTGTCAGTGCCTTAAGTTAGACGTTTGTATCGTCTGCATTGGTAGGACGCAAAAACTAATTAGAAACCGCTGTTATAGTATAATTGCGGTGTTGTAATAACGACGTTATATTATAGTATATTAACGAGAGGTATTTACGTAAATATCAGTTCAAATGAGCGGAAACGTGATGTTGGCATAGTACATACGAGTGATATAATGAATGCATATGTATCGATAACACCGTATTGTTTTTGGTTATATGAATGCTTTCTTTTTTTCGAATGAATCAGGTATTTCGAAATAAAAATAACTACCTTGTGAGGAATCAGTTTTGTTTACATGGTTGAACGTTATGTTCGGACCAATGGGATTTATATCTGAAAAGACAAAAATCATAGGCTGGTAATTTTATCCAACTTGAAAGCTCTTTTTGGTCACATACCAATTGAAGACATACATTGCTTACGGCAGTTTTTTTAATAAATAAATAAAATCTTTCGATCCATATACGCGCTAAGAAAATGTTTGGGAATAACCCATTAAAATGTAATGTATGAATATGGCATTATGGCTTGAGTATATTTAAACAAAATGCACACAAGATAATAAAAAACAAACATCAAAATACTAGGATTTTGTTAATACAAATTTACTCACACAAATTGCATGACGCTGTAGTGCTGATTAAAAAGAACACGTTAATCTACAGACTCCAATAATTCTACCGGTAATTATAAGTCGTCTTACGCGTTTTGTTTTCTGTCGGGATAAAGATATAATGGATGACCAGGGCTGTTCCAAGGGCAAGTGCTGCCATGATGAGGATTGCGATCAAGATGAAGGCACGTGTACGGCGCGTTCTGCGCTTCCTCTCTTCCGGTGTCAGCTTGTGGTAGTCAATAGGCACGTGTTGGTATCTGAGCAAACGGAAAATTGAAGTTAAAATATTAAAAACGGAAGTTATGCTGCATGGACAAATATATGAGTACTCAAATGTCATCCATATCAATTCAATAAACGATCAGTATTTCATTTATGTGAACAATAAGTTGTGAATGTTGAATAATTAACCTCTATTCGAGGAACCTGAACGACTTTGTGAAAACAACGTTAAATCAAAATGCTCCCCGACACATCGATAATTAAATGTTACATTTTATTCATTAATTGATTTACTCCTGTTCGGAAAAGTAATTGCAAGCATGACAATTGATGACAATTTTTAGCATGACAATGATTGACAATATTGACATGCGTCTTGCACGATACGGGAAAAAAGAAAAATTGAGTTAAATAGTAATGTTGCATGTTATTCTGTTTGCTTAATATTAACATCAAACTATTTTAAACTCACGTTTCCATGGTAATATCTTGCGCATCTTCTTGATCCCAGTCATTCTGTTCTTTGCTCTGAATTTCTGGCTCTTGACTGTGCATGTTTGCAAGCTTCAGCTTACTGGAGAGTAGTATCTAAAGCCACACATGACTCGGGTATTATATGAACTGCGTCATGTGAAAATGGTGTTTATGTAATGTGCGGCCAGCGTAGCTCAATACCAGCCTGCGCACTCGCGTTTCTGCTAAGGAGTTACCCTGTCCGCTTAAAATGTAAATTCTGACCAGACTGTGCTAAAGCGCAGGCTGGTATGATGGAACTACATTTGCCGTAAATGAATGAAGAACTATTTTCGAATAACGCGGTTCATTATAACTTATGTAAAAACATAATAACAAAGAACAGTTTCACCGCAGATACGAGGCTAAAGGCTCAATAACAGATTGTAAAAATTATACAAATACCGGTTGACGAAATGAATAATCTATTAATGAAACCATCAACCTTTTGGTTGCAACTAGAAGTCAAAATATACATACGATATAATACAATATTAAAATTAAATCAAACCAAACGTGAGAAAATAACTGCGTTGATAATAAACGCATTTATCCTTATCAAACGTCAAGTAGGAAATTCAAACCTTACACAATTTGTATTATCGTTCATATACAGACTATATTTGTTGGCTTCGGTAGATTCTCGATTTTATTTCCCGAGAGATCATCTTTTATTTTCTATGATACTGAGTAAATTAAAGCAGATAATTTTGCGAATGCATTCTCATTTTATTGTATATGTGTTGTTATCCACAATTCACAAATATTTAAGATAGTTTGAACTGAAGAATTTCGTGAAAAATAACGTTATGCCGTCAACTGATATAATCATGTTACAGTGAAACAGTAAACATTATCGATGCTTTTTACTGTTATTTTTAACTGTTTTAAGAGTGATTTACCAGAAATTTCAAGCACTGGCATTGCCATAAAAACCACCTCAACGTATACATATTGTCAAGAAGGCATCGGTAAAACAGTACAATTCCATTAATGTATCAGCATCAAAATAACTTATTGGCATTCAAAAGTGACAAATTGTACACGCACGTATTATAAATTATTGTTTTGAAAGAATAAATTTATTTTATAAAACGTCAGTTATAGATATAATTGACACATTCTTTCGGCTTCTGTGAAGGCTCATGTCTCATTCGAAATCACTGTCTGCGTTATTCAAATGCATCTGTACCTTATTGACCTCATTCATGTTTACTTGGTAAGTGCTTATTATGTGCGCCTTAAGAGCAAAGGTGTTCGTTTAACATGTGCAGACATGGTCTTTGTCTGGTTTATGATCGTAGTATTTGACAGCAATCCACTAAATCAACGTAACGAAAAACGCCTCAAATCGAAGTTCAGAGTTCCACACATTATGTGAAAAGAATATGTCAGTTCGTGAATTATGAAATGATAAAGTAATTATTAAAACATGTAAACACAATTCCAATACATTAAGGTTGCATGGTTCCAAATATACATACAATACAATATCATATTAAAATTAAAACACAACCAAAAGATAGAAACTGACTGGGTTGATAATAAACGCATTTATACTAATAAAACGTCAAGAATGGCAAATGAATCTCTCATACAATTGGATTTTTTAAAGCTCGAAATGATAACTTAAACTGTAATTTATGATTTTATCATTTAAATGGTTATGATTTCGCTTTCGTATTTCGATTTCGTAATGATGCGCCAAAGGTCAAACTAAACTATCAACATGATTTATTTTAAATTTTCTCTGGTTTAGGTTCTTGTACAGTATACATTTTCCTGTAGTTAAAAGTGTAATTTCTTTACTTGTATTAGTCTTTTATTGTAAATGCTTGTTTTTGTGAAAGAAGATTCCGTGTTTTTATTTTTCATTCAAAATATTTATTTTAAGTATTGATTATATATAATGTATCAAGTTGGAAATTCTAACATTAAACAATTTGTTATTGTTTTTCATTGATATATAAAGAGTATTTGTTTGTTTTAGTGATTCAAGAATTTTTTTCCCGATTGATCATTATTTTCTTTGATCACGAGTAAATTAAGCAGATACTCTTTCTATTTTATTTTATATGTGTTTTATCCACAGTTTACAAATATTTAAGATAAATTTCTTAAAAAAAAATCGTTATATCGTCAAATGATAACGTCATGTTAGACTGCAACAGTAAAAATGATCTATACTTGTCACTGTTTTTTGTAACTGTTAAAACAGTAAATTAACAGACATGTAAAGCACTGGCTTTTCCCTGTAAATCACCTGGCCTTATACGTACTGAAAGGAAGGCGTCAGTAAAGCAGTACAATGCAATCAATTATTCTGCATCCGAAATAATTTATTGATAATCAAAAGTGACATATTGTTCACGCTCATATTATGAAGTATTGTTTTCAAGGAATCAATTCATGTAATAAAAACGTCAGTTATAGTTTTAATTGACACATCCGTTCGGCTTATGTAAAGGCTCCTTTATAATTAAACAATAACTCATTCAAAATGACTGTCTGTGTTATTCAAATGCATCTGTAACTTATTGACCCCATTCATTGATACTTGGTATGTGCTTATTATGTGCACCTTAAGAGCAAAGGTGTTTGTTAAACATGTGCAGATGTGGCCTCTGCTTAGTTTATGATCNAGTTTTTTAATTAAAACTATACCTGTGAAAAGTCTTTTGCACGCATGAACTCGTCATATTTTTGGTAGAGTGGGCCTTCAAAGAACATAGTCCAAGGTGGGGTTTCGGGTATAACTTCCGGATTCAAGACCTCCGAATGGCTTTGCACGGTCATCGTAAATGTTGGTCGGTTATAGTTGGGTAGGGCTATACTCCGACGCTCGTCAATGAATGTGTACGTACTGATTCAAAAAAGGGGAACCACAAACAAATAAAATGCATAGCACACTGATGTCACGAAGCTCAATTTAATCTTTAAGATCATTATCATAAAGAACGTCGACAACAAACGAAACATAAAGCCATAAGATGGATAACATTTTGATAAAGAAATAGTTATGTTTGTTTCTTCGGTTGATGTTTTTTTCAACATTTGTAACCAAGACAAAATAATCTAAAAATCTTAGTAAATATATATTAGAAAATAGTTCTGAAGGTAAAGTCTTCAACGACAACTCATTCTCACTATATATTCCAGTATAATACGATTTATAATTTAGAAAACAAAGCATAACACGACTTACGTTAATTATATTCCCACACAATAACACGGATTCGATCGATTTTCTTATTACACAGCATACATACATATGCATGTCATAGTGTATTTATGTAAATCCTCCTGAACTTTACACGGTTCTTTCGTCAACACAATATAATAAATAAGTGTTTTAGTGTTTGGCCCTATTATCAAAATGCTAAAACAACATGATGTGCATTTAACACGACACTAAATACGTTGCAGTTATGGAAGAAACGAAAAAAGTTCTTTGTCCTGAAATTTCAAAAGCAGAACACACATAATTATTATTCAAAGCCGAATTATATTTCGCTTTGGAGTAACTGACGTGAAGTAAATTTAGTGAATAAAATTAAACAACGGCTAATTGTTTTCCTAATTAATATACGAGGTCTACTTTTTATTGCCGACTCGTATACGATATACAGTTAGTAAAGTATGAAACATTGAACAATAGTTGTCACATGCGTTGTCAACTTTACGACAGTTTGGTTCGTAAAATAAAATTAATTTCGGTAGTTAGTGGAGCAATCTTACGCATTGCTTTCTGCTTCTAAAAAAACCTATTACATACCTTTTAAAACTGTAAATGTATGTGGATTAGTTATATGTCATGCTGCTACTAATGTTTGCGTTTCGAGACAAGTAAAGACAATTGTTATTTTACGTAATGCACATGTACAGATTTTGTGAAGGATATCTGTACTTTGATTGCTTTGTTACAAGCGTTCATTTGTGTACATAATTAAACTCATTGACGAAATGTAATTATTTAAAATCACAGATTTCTAATTGCATAATGAACAGTTTTAAACAGTTTTATATTTCAACATAATGCTCGAAATAAAAGAGATAGCCGTCTAGTGAACACTTTTGTCTTTAATATGGTTTTGTTTTCAGCAATAAAACAACGCAGTTTTATATCCATTTATCGTTATAGGATTACAAAACATAAATGCCAATCAAATCTGCAACAAAATGTCATCTTTGGGATACAATACAATCTTTATTGGAAGTTAGTTTGATGAAATACCATGTCCGAGCAATTGGAAGCAAACCCATCGGCACGTCCCGCATACAGTGTTGATATTGTGTGATTAAACTGATCAGCTATCAACTTTATATTTTATGTGAATATTACGCCGCTGTTTTATTTCTGCTTGATTTCAGAGCATGTTTTGTTAATTGGACCTTTTTGCACTAACACATACTTTATGGTATGAGCAAGTGCTAAACTTAGTAGTAGACACAACATAGATTCCGAGAAAGTGTGCCTTGTGTTTTAGCATTATTAACAATATCTATTTAGTAGTGCAAACTGTCTCAAATAACTCGCATATTTAGAGGGGGGGGGGAGAGTAACTGGTCTCCGATTGCAAACAGAGAGTTTCGCATACCAAAATGTGCGTTAGGCTATGTAGATTGCCAAATTAAAAATCGTTTGGTTTACAAGTGCTGGGAGGGTGGGGGGGGGACTGAGAAATACAAGATGGCGTCCAAGATGTCCGCCAAAATATAATAAAAAAAATACTATCAATGCAATAATATATTTTATTAGGTGGCTGTTCTTATTTGTTATCATTTTAAACTGTAATACATAATAACAGCTATCCTTCCACGGCATTGACACTATGTGTTCATATTTGACGTTAGACACGTAAACTTATCAAATAACTTTTACCATGACATAACTTTGTTAAGTTAAGATTTAAAGAATGGATATATGACATTTTATTGCTTTGTTACTAGCTTTCATGTATGTTCATATTTTAACTCAATTAATCAAGTGTATTATTTAACCATTCCATTCTTATTGCATTCTGAACAGTTTAATCTTGATTTATATTGAATTTTATATTTAAAAATAATGATCAAAATAATAGAAAAACGTTAAGCAAACACTACGGTCTTCAACATGGTATTGTTTTCAGCAATAAAACAACGCGATGTATCAGGTTCTCGTTGTTAAATTACAAAACTTAAATGCAAATCAAATCTGCAACAAAATGTCATATTTTGGATACACGAAAATCTTTATTCGAAGTTAGTTCGATGACATAACATGTCAGAGAATTTGAGAGCAAACCCATCTTCATTTTCTGCACACAGTGTTGTTATTGTTTGATTAAACAGCCTAGCTATCAGTTTTAGGTTTTAAATGAATATTACGCCACTGTTTTATTGTTCCTAGATTTGAGAGCATGTTTCCGAATAGACCTTAATGTACTGACTTGTAATGTATTGTATAATAAAGTATTAAAATTATTATTAGATACACACATAGATTCCGATAAAAGATCTTTTGTGTAATACACTATTAACACTATCTATAACAGCTACTTAGCCATGACATTTAAACTATGTGTTCATATTTGACGTTAGCTGAGTGAACTCGTCAAATAACATATACCATGAATGATGTTTGTAATGGGCAATATGTATATTTTCATTAATACGCGACGCGTATGCCATTAACATGTCGACCATGCATGTGGCACTTGTTTGCATTTGTACCGCATATGACGGTCTTGATTAACTTATTCATCATCCACTTAAAGCATATGGTAGACTAACTCAAATAATAATGATGATTCGGTTAATTATGATGATCTTTGACGGAATGAACTCTTCTTCAAAAACCAATATAGTGGCGATATTTCTGTCATATGTTGGTAGTTCGTGGTATAATGTTTCTCTTGTTTTAATTTTTACAAAGCTTGAAACTTGAGACTCACACAAAAAATATATATATTAAAGAAACTTTGAATGTATATATTAATACAATTAGTTCAAGTTCTTGTAGAATTTTCTCAGATTAATAAAATGTCTATGACAACTTGTTCGTATGTAATACTAGGTTTTTTGAATTAAAATGGTAGGACACATGGTAAAATAATAAAAACACAAAACGCTTCTCATACGAGACCGTCAAGTTTATGTGGCGACACGTATGTGAGGCGAAACATAGCATTATTCTCGATAAAAGAACCTTAATGCAATGTTTTCTTTCTAAAGCACTTAACGATAACGATTGTTATTTTTTAACTTATATTTTTTATTAAACTATTTACTATTTACAATAGTATATACACAAATAACAAAAAAAAAATGAAAAAAAAAACATGAATTATATTACATATGAACAAATGATTTTACATGCACAAGTTTACAAAAAGAAAAGGAAAATGCATCAATAAATAAAACAGAAATAGTTTTCGGTAAAGATAATAAATAACATAAACACAGCAAAACTTATATAAAAAAAAATACATACTATATCTGTATAACAAAAGTCGAAATAACAATCGATGTATGACCTGTACAACAATAAAACAGAAAATAACAATTGACAGTGCATACATGTATACAAAACAACGAGACAAACAGTGGTCATATTTTACTACACACTAATACAAGTAACTAAGATACAATTATATTCGGCAAGAGAAGTGATAATTTTACAAAACAACATTATTTTCTAAATGTAGTCCATAAAATACAATAGATGATGAAAGAAACGAGTCAATATATGTGCGCAACAACTACTGATTGGAGCAATAAGAATCCTCATTTGATTTTCTTAAATGATATGATTCTTAACACATCACTTGCAAAATAGGCTGATACAAAGGAAAGCTATCTTGAGAGATTACCAAAACACAAATGTAAGGGCATCATAATCAATAAACACGCTAAAAATATACCTCATATCAATAGAGAAAAACACTTTTTATACAAGTTTTAACATGTGAAAGTTTAAACGAATTCTTAACACGACACAACACAATCACGTTGATCGCACACAACGTTACAATAAACTGTATGCATCTTTATTAAAACAGAGTTGTTTATCAATACTTAAAATACAAAAAATATACACAATTAGTGGGTATTGTATCTGCACATAAAACAGTATCAGCATATCAGTAAACAAGTATGCCCAAATTCTCTACCCAGTAGTTAGATTCAGATAATAATCTCCTTTATGAAAAAAAACAACAACTATGCTATGAAACAAGTGAATGTGCAATCAAAATGAAGCAGAACATTAACAAAAGCAAAGAAATTAAACGCATATTTTGTGAACAATGGCATGTCTGTTTTTTTCTCAATGTCACAAATCTGTTTGGCACACATGGTAAATTAAATAATTTCTTAATTTTATAGCAATTTATGTCATTCCATGCATGTTTGAGGCCCTGTTTAAAAAGCAAGACATGTTTTTGACATTTATGGTATTTACCACATATTTCAAACGTAATTTCTGGTAATAACACGGTGTAATATAAGAACAAAAATTTGTCTTAGGTTTTATTTTGACCGCAGTGCGACTGCGCATATGATATGACACAATTTCCGGGTACATTGGGCGCGAAATAGCCTTTTGGACATGTCTTGGAGGTTTTGGTCGGCCCCAAGCATATGTAGTACTTTTTGCAGTCGGTTTCATGGGCAACATAGGAGTAGAGAGGTTTGCCTTGGCAAGGGTCAAGGACACCGGCTGAAATATTAGAACCTATGATATAATGTTATATAATGTTATACCACAATTCTATTATAAGATAAATGTACTTATGTACAAACTTACCCAAATCATTGCATACGCCGCAACAAAAGGACAACGGTCAAAACCATTCAGAAGATTTAATAAACCAAGTTTGTTTTTATTTAATACAATAAGCTGACGTGGACATTTTGCATTTAAAATGACAATATGCACAGCAATAAACATATTTTGCTTCAAATTTTAATATAACAAAAACGTTATATCACAATACAAAGATTAACCAACCTCATATTAATCGTATAGCCGTCAGAAAAAAAAAGATTAATTATGCATGTCATAAACTATCAATTTAATGTTTTGTAGAAACATTAATATTTTTGTATCATTCACCGAAAGCCATTAATTTGTTTTTGTTTTTTTGCTTTAAGTTGATACAATTTTATGAATAAATTACGGGATAGGAGGGCATATCGTATGATTTTTTGTTTATTACATCATACATGGTTGTACATACAGTGGGAAAAAGTGTGATGATATGTTAATGTCTTCATATTATTATGGGTGTGTTAACTGTCTTTCATGCTTTTTTTACACACATGTTTTATATATTATGAAGGCATTAGAAGACACTTGTCAGGGTAGGTTACTGCAAATGAATTATCGATGTTATTGATGGAAAAACAAGTGACGTGTTTGTTTTATTGCATAATAGAATGTTCAACAACGTAATAAATCACTACGGTTGTAACAATGTGGCAAACTTTGTGCGTCGTTGTAGCTATATGATAGTGTTGTTGATAGTATTAATGGATTTATCGGAAACACATGCGTATGCATATTCTAAAATCATTTTCATTTGTGTCAGGAAAAGTAACTGACACTGGTGTACACTGCTGACATATTATCATAATGAGTGATGCACTATGAACTGTAAGAATAACATTACTTTACCATATATAAATTTACTGAAAACATTATTATTTAAAATATATGACCAGAGAGGCAAAATACAAAGTCTGACAAATAATTGAATAATGTACAGTATACGACCGCTGCTGCGATTACTTAGAAATTTGAAACTTAATGTTCCGAGAATTTAACGCGCTCATAAAATTAGACAACAGAATGATTGTTTCTTGACATAAATATGATAAATCATACAGCTGGCATGCGGTTTAAAATATGATACTAATTAAAACAACGCAGTGTCCCCAAAACAACCCGGGCAATACATTTCTGACTGACACTCAGCGAGTGTTATAGCTATGTGAAATACTTTTGAGCCTGACACGCCCCATATATTTGCCAAATTTATTTACCAATATTTAAAAACGTTCTTTTTAAGTTTTATTTATGGTTGTAGGCATATGTGTGTCCTTAAACTAAGGCTTATTTAGGATACTTCACTTCATTGTACATGTTTACTTTGTGATATTGTTTGAAGAGTGATGTTCGTTAACTTAGGCAAACGTTTTATACAAACATCATCGTACTTGTCTACTTTTTTCGCGAACAGTTTTCTGTCTATAAAAAAAGAATTGTAATAGATGAGTAAATTTAACTATGTTAAAGTGCCTTACGTTATAAGTTTGCCTGAACACAACATGCTCATGGTGAGCTTTGTGACTAGAAGTAGAAGTAGTAGTATTAGTAGTAGTATTAGTAGTAGTATTAGTAGTAGTAGTAGTTGTAGTAGTAGTAGTAGTAGTAGTAGTAGTAGTAGTAGTAGTAGTAGTAGTAGTAGTAGTAGTAGTAGTAGTAGTAGTAGTAGTAGTAGTAGTAGCAGAAGTAGTAGAAGAAAAAGAAGAAGAAGAAGAAAAAGAAGAAGAAGAAAGAGAAGAAAGATGAGAAGGCAGATAAGAAAAAGAAGACGAAAAAGAAGAAAGAGAAGAAGAAGAACAAGTACAAGAAGAACAAGAAGCACAAAAACAAGAAGAAGCACAAGAACAAAAAGAGCAAGAATAAGAATAAGAAGAAGAAGAAGAAGGAGGAGAAGAAGAAGAAGAAGACGAAGAAAAGAAGAAGAAGGAGAAGAAGAAGAAGAAGAAGATGAAACAAAAAGAAGAAGAAGGAGACGAAAAAGAAAAAGAAAACGAAGAAGAAAAAAAAGAAGAATGAGAAGGAGAAGAAGAAAAATATAGATAGTATTATTTTAGCACTATTTCTTATTACAAGAAATACGTACCTCCAGCCTTGCATTGCACGCAGTTTTCCTCTGCGTTGTCATAGCACGTGTTCCCCGGGCACTGCATGATGTTCAGCTCCTTGCCACACACGATGTACTTGTGTGGGGTGTATGGATGATTGATGGTACCCTGGGCACGGACTCGGTTACAAATGTTGTCTGCAAAAACGGTACCAAAACAGTTGAACTTGTATATAAGTAAACGTAATAATTTTATATAACAGAAAAACCAAATAATTTATGTATATGTTCATAATTATTTGTAATATATACTCTGAGTATGTTTATGATCTAACTCATGTAAACCACTCTATTTAATTTAAATAATATAATATCTAGTTCATGTTTGTGCATAACTCTTTTACAAGTCGAGTCAGTCAATAACATACTGCTACAACAAGTCTCTATTACAAAACAACGCCTGCGATACAACGGTCAATTCCATGCCGAAAATAAATTTAAGTGGAGTTATGTATTGTTTGTGCCAGCGAAAATGAACAGCAGTGACCCCCACCCACTTATACAACACAGAAAATACGAAACAAAGACGGTTTATATATTCCTACTCATGCGAATGTGTTATTCCGAACATACAATTTATTTTAATGTACGAAAAAAAATATATTCGCGAGGTTATATATTGTAAGAAAAAAACTTCAGTGACCTACAATCTTGTGCCAATCTACAAAGTATTTGTTGACACCAGTGCATAACAGTAAAACACATTTGTTTTTCCAAGGGGTCGGTTAAGTTCCGAATAACGATTTTGATTGTATTTTGACAAGGTCTTAGCAGATAAATTGTGTCAGTTTTAAAACTTGTATCACATGTACCATGACACATCGAGCCCCTTATACTCATTTAGTTCTATCTGAAAAGAGCCTAAGAAGTCCTAAAATGACCTTCCATGATATGAGCCGAATAACGCTCTCGCCGATGTAGTCCTAAAATAACTTACACGAAAAAAGGCTGAATAACGCCTTAGCCGAAATAGTCGTAAAATAACTTACATGGAAGGAGCCGAATAACGCCTTCGGCGAAGTAGTCCGTGTTGTCAATGTAGCAGCGTATCTTTGTGTTATTCCACGCCATGTCAAACTGGTACTCTACAGTGTTTGTTTCTGATCGTATACAAGCTGTGTCTGTAACATTGGGTCGCGCGCTGAAATGAGACCAAATATCAACAATAAACACGAAATTCAAATGTAATCATTTCTTACGATTATTTGTTCATAACATTTAACAACATTGCGGACTTATAACAAATACATAAATACAACATTAAATAATGTATTCAAATACTATCAAGTGCAACGCACCATTTTTTAAAACAGTACATGTATACTACAGCATTTAAATTCAAATAATGTTTTGAAACTGTAAATGATTATTTACATTTGTTCATATATATA
>VMBQ01001087.1:0-74778 GCA_007657795.1 Dreissena rostriformis | reverse complement strand
GTTTTTATTTATTCGACAAGTCAAAAGCTTAAACATTTTGTTTTATAAATAAACGTGTTTTACAAATAAGTGTATTTTTTTAACTTCTTATACAAGTATTGTTGAAACCGCAGGCTTGCAAAAGACTGGTTGAAGAACATAGAGATACACATTCTTATTTCCAATACCTGTAGAAATCGAATGGTTTGAAATCGGTGTCCTTCTGGTGTTTGATTTTCCAAACGAGTTTTCCATTAGGATATCCGGTCTGACCTGTGCACGAGAAATTTGCGACCTTGTCCTCGAACACTTCCGTTGGGAAGCTAGGCCGCAGACTGTCCTCGGGTGGGGCTAAAGGTCAGACAAATATCGTATTAAGATTAAACCTATTTTTTTAAGCTCGATTGCATTGAAAGCCTCGGGCTTATTGAAATGCTCTTATGTCCGTTTCATGGGCATATAACCTGTACTTGATGTCTTTAAGGGAGATCTAATGAACGCTCTCACAGTGATGATCGAACCCGTGACCTCGCAGTCCATTATCCATATCCATATCCATTACGCCATGGCGACCTCATAAACTTGTATTTAGAAAGCACATACTTGCAAATACGTGATAGAAAATCACTGCAAAAACCAACAAAGCTGAAATAATGAAATAAGGAAAAGCAAGAGTGAACCTTTGTCTTCTCTTTAACTTCAGACAATAAAACAGGTCATAAATCTCTTATAAACAAGTGTCTTTTGCTTCAATTCTAGAGAACGGATTATGCAATTAAATTATGCTGATTACTCACTACGGTAATATGTATCTATATTATTAACTTACTGATAACGATAATTGGTTCCTTTAAATGCCACATACTGTAGTAACATGTAAGATAAACTTACTGATAACGCTACTCGTTGCCTTTAAAGGCCACACACTGTAGTAACCTGTAAGATACACGTACTGATAACGCTAATCGTTGCCTTTAAAGGCCAAATCCTATACAAACCTGCAAGATAAACTTACTGATAATGCTTATCGTTGACTTTAAAGGCCACATCTTGTACGTGTCGATGGCACAGAAGTATGTGCCTTGATCGGCACACTGTAGAGACTTGATTGATACCTCCATGCTGCCCCCGTTTGCGTCCTCTGTTTTCTTCACCTCGATTCGCCTGTCCTTTATTAGATTTGCTGCTTTTCGTGCAGCTGAAGCATACATTAGCTTAGTTTGAACCTATTTATTTTCGCCCGTTTACAACGAAAGCCTTATGCTGATTGAGACGCTCATGAGTCCGTTTCCTGGGTAGAACCAGTACTTTGTGGGAGATCGAAAACAATGCTCCCACTGTGGGGATCGAACCTGTGACCTCCGGGTCGCTAGGCGGACACCTGATCCACTATGCCACGAGTACCTCTGCATTTGAAGCATCAATTGAACCAGTTAAATGCCCAAATACTCATTAAGTGAATCTTCAGCTGCACCAGCAGGACAGAAACCTTATTATACAACGCGGTCCTTTAATTAATCCAAGTAATCAATTGCCAAACAGAGAGTCAGTGCAGTAGACAAGACACACAAGTTCAGAACAAGACTACAGGTATGTTATGACAATGCCAAGTGCATATTTTATTGAAAGGCCTACAGCTCATCACGACGTATTTTGTATAAACATCTCAATAAGCGTCTACTGATCATTAGCTTTAAAGAAATTTTCAGAAATCCCTTGTCACTGTGATACTATTACTTTTTGTGTACCTGGTACAGTAAATACGCTCACGAATTGCTATGTTGTTAATAGGGGACTATGTGTGGCGCACGCTCGGTTTAGCACACACTTAATTGAACAATTTGACGTCATAATGTCAATTAAAATGACCATGTAAACATGGTCCTTATCAAATAAACTATCAACAAAACAGATACAACGCTTATGAATAAAACACTAAAATACATGTTCAGAAGAAATAGTACCAGTAGACAAAATAATTTTAATTTGAGAAGTCGAAAACTCATTAGTTTCTTCAAATTCGTTCATGCGACAGATAAAAAATGTCGTTTTGCGCCAAAAACGCCTTAATGAGTTTGTATCTTCGTAAACGTTTTTCGATATTTATTTCATTAAAGTAAACAACACTCGATTTATGATACCAATAAAAGGTAGTGAGTTAATTTTATATATGATTGCTCGTTCATCTTTATGTATTGGCTTAAGTTTCAGAAAAAAAATTGTAGAAATAAAAATCGTATATAGACGCTTCAAGGCACTATTTCTTACAAATATTCCTAAATAAACTATAGGTGTACATTTACATAAACACAATATGTGTGTACGAAATAAAATACCTTCATGTAAATCAATATTAACGTGAAATACATATTCGCACGTGTTTTCCTCTGATTAGGACTTTTCAATGTGCGATTTGTATATACAGAGACAGATGATTGGTATCAAAACAATCACTGCACACGAATCCACAATGTGAATATACACAAACTACTCACCGCCTCCATATTTCCATCCAGCAACGGGGGTATCCATACCATCAGCGCCAACTCGAATAATTGTCATCATGGTCCATTGTGAGAAATCGCCGACAGAGCATTTTACAAACCCGGCGTCTTTTCCAATGGTACCGGTGCCCGAACTTGTGAACTTAAGCCCTGAAAACCCACGCGATATTAACTACACGGTTCATAGCGTTTGCAAAAGTGGATTAAGTTAATAATGTATGAGAATTATGTGCATATGTGTGGTTTTAACGTGATTTTACGTCATTGATACTAAATAAGGCAATGTTATTAAACACATACGTGTTACGTGTTATTGTTCTTCTGTTTTTCTTTTGCATTTAAAACTCATAATGCCGAGAATGAGCTCATTAGCTGAAGATCAATTGCCTGTTTTACAAATGAATTTATCATAATATGAACACTCACATATTTATAAAAGAAACTTACAATCAGGAGGACCGGACGGCGTGGTTGTTGCCGGTGTCGTAGTCAAGCTAACATCTCGTTCACTCAGTTGTTCAAATATTTTGATGGCATCTTTAGCACTGTTAGCTAGCGTTATATTGATATCATGTGTAGACGTTCTCACAGCGTTCAATAATTTGTTGTAATCCTCAAATCGTTCTTTCAAGTTGATTAACGATTCAGCTTGCGAGTAATGTGGTGTAGCTTTAAAAAGTTCCTTTTCCAACTGATTTAGTTGATTTTCGATTTTACGATTGTTGTCAACCATTGTTCGTAGTGTATTATTAAGTTTAGTAATCATCTCGTCCCACTGCTTTATTGAGTTGTGAGTATCCTGAAGTCCAAAATCTGTCATTTTCTGTTTGATTTTGTTCACAATTCGTACCAGTTCGTTCAACTGATTAGTGAGATCATTGACATTCGGAGTATTTTCATTAAATCGTGTCGCAGTGGCATTGTATTGTAACTGTGTTGGGACTAAAGTGGCATTTATGAACACGAATTTATCCAGTTCTTCTTTTAAAGTTGCATTAAGTCGCGTTATTTTTTCTTGAAGCTTCGTTCCTCTTTCCTTGTGGCTTTCTACCTCAACTTTTAACGCTTTCAACACTGGTTCAATAGCGGTTCCATTTTTATTTGCAATTTGAAGTTTGTTATTCAGGTCCGTTATGTTAGATGTTATATGTTCACGATTAAGACGCTGTGTATCCAAAACAGATTTTACTGATCCGTAAATGTTATTGTTAGTTTCTGTTCGCTCGGTGATTGGAATGAAGGTTTCATTAATTTTCTTCAGGGACTGATACTCAGCTACTAATTCTTTCATAAATGATGTATAATTGTCTTTCCACGCATTATTTGGTAATGGTTTGTAAGCTGTATTAATTGCTGATAAAGAAACATTAATTTGTTGCATCAGTGGTCCACTCGAATTAAGCGTGTTTTCGATATAGTCTTTAGTATTATTCAACTGTTGTAATTTGAGTTGTGTACCATTGTTAAACGTAAGGAGGGCACTATAATCGTCCATAGTTTTCCATAAACCATTTAAAGTTTTGTTTGTTTCATCGGCCTCCAATATTATATAGGTCAAATTTTTATGTAAGTTATCGTTTTTGTGTTCGATATTTGATATTGTATGATTAATAGTACTAAACACAGTTTTTAAGTCGTCAATGGTGTTGTTTTTATCATCTAGACTCTTCATAGCAGTGGACACATTTCTAAATACATTGCTTATATCAGAAAAGGTCTTCGATAAATTCACTTTTTTAGATTGCAGCACAGTCCATTTATCCATTTCAGGCAACGTTGTGATATCAAGCTGTTTAAAAGTAGACAATCGTTCGCTGACATTTCGAATGTACATCTTACGGTCTGATAAGTTTACATCGACCAAAGTTAGATTTTTATTTGAAGCCTCTATATTGTCTGTAAGAGATTTTAATCGTTCCAACAACAGTGGTTTGTTGTTTCGTAGGAAATCTAACTTTTCTTGCTCAAGCTCAAGTTCTTTATTTAGTGTTTTGACTTTGGTCAGCAACTGTGCAATCTGCGGAACGATATCATATGCAGAGCTATTCATATCACTACTGACCTGATTCGCACCGCCCAATAAATTTACCACACCCGGCGCAGTTGTATTGACATGCAATATATGGTCCTTCAATTGCTCCAAAACCATTTTAGTCGCATATAACGTTTGGTCCAAGTCACGAATGGTTGTATTGATTGCGCTTTTATTTGAGTGTAACGATTGCATGGAATCCTTTAACGTATTGATGCGAGATGTCTCTTCCTCCAATATAATACGAATGGCGTCTTTTGCACCTTGTATTTTGCTGTCATTTAGGTGTTTGAATTTGTTAACCATTGTGTTGAACAGTTCATGTATGTTATTTATTTCGTAAGTTAAATTATTAATAACTTGATTTGTTTGACTCATATTAACTTCCAGATTGTCATTAGCGTTAATGACATATTCCAAAACACGTTCGATTTCCATAAAATTATCTATTGTTTTGTTAACATCTGCTACTGTTTCATTTACCAGCTGTGTAGTCTTTTCTACAAAATATACGTTATCTTTTATTTTGTCAAAGGCATCTTGAATTGTATTACTATCGTTTTTAAACTCATCATACAAAGCCTTTAATTCATCCAAAGTTAATGACGTGTCCTGTAATCTTTCTATATTAAGGGCTTTCAACCGGTCTGTAACGGTCTTATAAATGTGTGTATTATTGATATGTGTCTGTTTTGTCATATTCATTAGATGTTCTTCGTCTGTCACAGGAATCTGAATGGCATTTATCCCACTTATTCTAGTTGTAACTTTATCCAGATGTGTGTCAGTGCTGTTAATTAAACTTTCGGCTTGAATTAAAGTTGCGTTAATGCCTTCATATGACCTCGATATGTTGTTTAATTGAGATAGCATTTTAGGATACATTACTGCTATAAAGTCGCGTTTGAGTTGTTCCTGTTGCATAGTTTCATTCAGTTGTTGAATCAGTTCCCCCAATTCTGCAATATAATTTCCTGTCGTTTCAGTTTGAAGCTGTAATTCATTTGTTGAATTCATTAGGTCGTCGATATCTTTACTTAGGTTTGATAAAGAATTATTTGTGATGGACAATATAGTATCAAATTCGCCCAATGTTTTTATTGGCTGCTGCATATTTCTCAGCACATCCTTATAAACCGATTCTATTTCATAAAAACCATTGGATATCTTTGTTTGGTTGTTTCGGAAGATATTGATCATTTCGCTTTGGGAAGTAAGTTTTTTTAATAATTCGTCCAGATGGTTTTGAATGGTTTTATTATCTATCGATTTGTACATTTCCTTCATAGTTTTCAATTTCTCTAATGAGTGTGTAACTGATTGAGCGATCTGTTCAATATGAGTATTCGAACTGTTTACAACATTGCCTATATTCGATACATTTTCTTTCAACCCCGATGTTTTGTTTAAAAGTTGAACAAATTGATCAAGTTTACTTTCTGTATTTTGCGATTGTAATTGTAATAAATTGGCTTGCGTTTCGACGTTGGTAAGAGATGAATTCATATCTGACAAATTGTGTATGATATCATCGAGAGTTCCGTTCATAGCGTCGTAAGTTTGCATTACTTCGGAAATATTTTTGGTCTTATCGGTTAGTTTGCTAATATTTGTCGTAACTAAATTGTAATCAGCCATTAACGAATTTAATAGGCTAGAGGAATTTCGTATGCTTTCGTCTAGAAGCCCAAGTTCTGCCTTTGTACTATTCATCGGAATAAGTATGTTGTTAAACGTGTCTAAGCGTTGGGACAGTTTGTTTATTGATAAATCAGTCTTCATTACTAAGTCTTTCATGTTTTGTATAGTTGCATTTGCATTTTCAATTGGACTTTTTATACCATCCAACTTTGTGGTAAGATTCCCGAAATTGTTTTGCAAAAAGTCATATTTTACTTGCTCCTGGTGCAGAGATGTATTGAGGTTATCCATAACTGATGTGAGATGTGTAAGTGAGTTGTTTGATCTTGATGTTTCATTCTCCGCATTCTGCACTTGATGTTCTAGTTCATTAATCGATGAACGAAGCAGCTCATCCAACTTTTGCACCGTGGTAAGAGTGTCCATAAGATCAGCGTACGTGGAAATACGTTGTAACAGTGTTTCATTCATGCTCGAAAAGTCAGCCAATTTCGTATTATATTGTTGTTTTACTATGTCCAACAGATCTCTCAGTTTATCAATGTTCTCTTGAGCTGCAAGTAACAATGATTTGACAATAGTGTTGTTTTTGTCAGCTGTGTTAATAACATTCTTATACAACACTTGCATGTTATTGTATGATTGATTCAACCGTGTCACTGAATCACGCATGTCTTCAATATTGTCTGCTGTTTGTTCAATTTTAACACCGATTTCTCTAATTATGTCTTCTTTTCTACTAGCATTTGTTAATTGTTCTTCAAAGGCATCTAAGGCATCGTTAGTATTTTCCATTGTTGTATTTAATGAAACTAGATGATCATCAATCTCGAAAGATTCTACATTTATTTTGGATAAAACTGATTCTACCATTTCTAATGTCTTGTTAAACGATGTAATATTGGAATTCACATCATGTATAGTTATGTTTTCGCCTTGTCCATTATACGTATTTAAATCCTTTTCAAATGTATCCACAATTTCTTGTACATTTTTATAATGTTGCTCCATTATCGATAATCTATTTTCAAGAAATGTGAGATTTGTCTCAATATCCGAAGATGAAATATTAAGTGTCTCGAATGTACCAATTCGCTGTTTAAGCTTTGAGACGGAATCAGTTAACGTTTTAATATCTTCAGCTATCTTTTCTAGAGTTTGATTTGTCATTTTAATCTTTTCAGTTACTAGTTTGTGTCTTTTTGATAAAGCTGGTATAGACGTGTTTTGTAAGTGTAACTTTTCATCTTCTAGTATGAGGGTCTTGTTCATTTCCTGAACCAATGACTCAATTTTGATGAGTGACGCATTCAATGACGGGATACTGTTCAAAATATAATATAAGGAGTCATTCGTTTTGCCAATAGTTATCCGTAATTCAGAAATATCACGATTTAATTCTACAAGAGTGCTATTCAGTAATTCTCTATCGTCAACTATCGTATAAAGACGTCCATACAGTCCTGAAAGAATGTCATCTGTTGTATTAATAGTATAGACATTTTCGGCAAATGCATCGAACAATTCATTTAACAACATCTCTGAAAGTTTAATTTCATTGTCAATATGTGTTTTGTCAAATGGATATTTTGAATATGTATTGTTTAGAAGATAAAATTGTTCTTTATACACTTCCAATTGCTGACGGGTTGAGATCAACGTATCGTTCACTTGTGTTGATACTGTTTTCACTTCGTCGTGAATCGCCTTCACATCTTTTAACTGTTGCTCAACTTTATGGAAGCTATACAATGTTTTATTTAGAAGAGATATTTCATTGTCGTTTTCTATAAGACTTTTGCTTAGGTCATCTTTAATTGTGTCTATGCTAGAAGCGTTGCTTAAGCTCTGGTTAATAAGTGTAACAGCGGAGTCAAGGAACTCTTCGACAAATTGAACTGAAATAGTCTTATCCAATGCGATAACATCTGTATCCACATCCATGACCGATAGTTTTGAAAACGTTTCATTAATGCTCCTCAATTTATCTCCAGACAACAACAGCATATTTGAACTAATGGATAAAACGTTTGAGACTTTGTTTGTAGAAATATTGACTGTCTGAATAGAATTAAGAATTCCTTGAAGTATGTCAACATGATTTTGTTGAAACAATACCGTGTTATTGATCTTATCGATTCTATAATTTATTTCGCCTATCGCAGCATGTGTCGAAAGCCATTGGTTGCAAATCCCCGGCAAATAGGCGTTCAGCAAGTCACGTTTCTTTTGGGTACGGTATAGTTGTTCCAAATGTTCAAGCAAATCGTCTGATTTGTTCAACTGACCCAATAACATAGTTGCGTCTTTGTTATAGAATCTTTCACTTTCGAACATCCCCTCTGTTTCCAATGTTACATTCATCAATGAATCATCAACAGTTTCAAGTGCACTTTCTAATTCATCCTTGTTAGAATACGTATTGTTAAGTATATATTCGACATCGTCAAATCGATTACTAACGATGTTGTAATTCTCCATTAGCCTGTTTGTGAATAAACGATTAGCAAGTGGAATCCTTAGACTCACGATGTCTTCGATGATTGCTTTAGTTCCGGATTTATGCTGTTCAATGTCTTTATTTGTGACATTAGAAAACCGTGTGGTTAAATTACTAAAGATTTGTTTGTTGCGTTTTAATTTGTCGTAAACCTTGGTGAGCAAGTCGTCCGTTTGGTTCAATTTAGTCTTTAATCGAATCAAATTCTTCTTAGTTTCTTTTGACGTATTGAGATATGTTTTAAATTCGGTTATCATCTCATCTAAACGTACAATGTGTTTGCTGGCGTTATTTATATTTCTTCTGATGTCATCCAATGAAACATTCATAGCTGCAATTGAAGTCGATGCGAGCGTTAAATTAAATGTTAATGACTGCACCTTCGCTTCTATTTGATTGATGGTAAACGGAGTCCAATTTGTTCCGACAACTACGTCAGATACATTTGACAATGCTATTATTTCATTTATTATTTTTACCGACTCTTCAGTCTGTGCTAAATATACTGAGTTTCCTGTATGCAAATCGATAATGTCGTTTAAAGATATCCCGATATTGCCTGTTGCGTTCATTGCTGATTCTACTTCAACCATATACATAAACATTTTTTCAGATATTAATTTGGTTTGTTCCAATAACCTTCTTGTTTCATTAACATTTTGCGCAGTTTCATTAATGCGTTTGCTAATCAAAAGCCGATGTCTTTCTAAATACTCTATTTTTTCTTGTTCTAAAAGCTCGTAAGCTAATCTGTTCTTTTCCTTTGTCATAAGAGCCAGATCTTGAGTATATTGAGTAACTTCGTTATCTAAACTATTTTCAACATAATCTCCAAATGTCTCGAGAAATCTGGAAGCATTTTTTAGATGTTCATCAGCCTTAATGACGATATTTTGAAACGAGTGCTTGTCTTTGACTACTTTACCAAATAGGTCCTCAAGTATTGATACAATAGTGTTTATCTCCTCCAATAATTTGTGTTGTTTCATGTGGTCAGTCTGTGTGTTCACAATACGTAATGATGATTTTGCAACTTCGTCCTCAAGATTTAGTAAACGTGCTTGCAACGAGGCATTGTTTATATGTGAGAAATTGCTTCCAAGTTTCTCAACTTCATCTTTTAAGTGTGCATTAGCTTTCGATACATTCATCAAAATACTTGTTAAATTGACATTTTTCGCTTTAATTTTCTTGATGTTCTTCTTTAAAAGCTCAAATGTGTCGTTCCGGTAGACATATTTATCTATTAACGTATTTATTTCCGATATTTCTTGATGTGTTGAATTAACGAATTTTTTAATTGGTTTTAAGCTTTTGTCAACAAATGATATGTCTTCTGCAATATTTTTTATTGTAGTCTCATATCCAGCAAATCTACTTTTGACATCACCTATTGTTTCATTTGAATTTGCACTATTTGAAAGCTTTTCCTCAATGCCATAAACATTCTTCATCAAAACATCAACCTTTTTCACAGTCTCTTTGAAATTGCTATTGTGTTCATGAGCATAGGAATTAATTGTATCAATGTCAAGGTTCAATGTTCTGTAAGAAGCAATTTTCTTTTGCACAATATCCATCACAGAAAACAACTGTTGAAAATCATGTTCCATGGGCGAAAGATTCATGTTAAGCAAATACATCGATTCATTTAATTTCTCATATGCATTCAGAACTTGAGGAAAGTTTTCTTTAATATATTCATAAATTTGTTGTCTTCGAAAGCGTTCATTCAAATCATGAACACGGTTTTTGTACGTTGCTAGGTTTTCTAGAAAAGAAAGAGTTTCGTTTGTGTTTACCTCAAAATGTATTTCAATAGATTTAATATTGTCAGTAAGTATATTTATTTTCTTATTTTCATTTTCGTTTATAGCTGTAAAATTGTCCAACGTTGTAATTATTTCTGTAAAAATATCATCAATTTCAAAAATCGTATCACCGATTTTTGTTAAATTTAATTTCATTGATGTCATATTAGTTAAAATATCTATAAATGAACTGTTATATTCGTTGAATATATCGAGGGTGTCTTTGGTTTCTTTATGAAGTGTATTTAGTTTGACATCATGGTATGTTTCTAAAATATAACCTAACCTAGAATTCAATTCCTCGATGTTCTCGCGGGCTGTAGCTTGGCTGTGTGAAGTAATGTTCGTTAGGGCCTCTACCGATCGAAACTGACTTTGAACAATTGCCAATTTCTTCAAAAGTTCTTTGCGCAAATTTGCTTGCATCATTAATGACTGAATTGTTTGCATGTTGTCTTTTATCAAATGATTTGTTTTATGTGAGGAATTCCACATAATTTCAATTGAAGAGCTTGCATTTTCTATCCATGATTTCAAAGTATTATATCGAAGTTTCATGTCTGCTATTGTTTCGTTATCACTGACGTAGGTACCATCAGGTGCCAACAAAAACCTGTCCATGTAGATATGCTCGTTCAACAAATGCATAATTTGTTTTGAATTCTCCTTCAGAATTATGGAAGACATACTCAGACCTGATCCAATTGTAGTTGTGTCGATTTGTAGGTTAAGATGTGTTTCCAACTGATCAGTAAGTGCGTTTAAACTATCGTTTGCAACAGCAAGACTGTGTTGTAAATCATCTGTCATATTCATCAACTGATTGAGCGAAGAAACAACACCACGAGTATCCAGTTTAGGAAAATGAATTTCATAATATTCTATTTTCTCCTGTTTGGTGAAGTTTGCGATAAGATCTCTTGTAATATTCACCAGTTTCTGTAATTGCTGATGTAAAGAATGCGTTTCGTTCGAAATATTTGCTATTTGAGTCTGCAGCCTTGGAATATCATCATCCAAATCCTTTTCAACGTGTGAAGCTCTCTCGACCCTGGTTTGCAAATCATATATAGTAGAAGATTTATTTGCGACAACATCTGTCAAGTAGCCGAAATCACTTTTTATTTCTTTTGTCCAATCAAGCACTCCTTCCTGTTTAATATTAATTATATCTGCGTCTTTCACCAAATTCAATAACTCGTCTTTTAGTTGAAAGAGTTTGCCATGAAGCGTCGAGTTACTTACATTAACGAATTTTGTCACCAAGGTAGACATTGAGTCATTTAAAATTTTCAGCGATTCATTTGTGTTCAGAATAGCGTTGTTTAAATCGCGAATACGGTTATCAATATTAATAATTGAACTATTCGTTGCTGCACTGCAATTTTTTATGTCGTCTAATTTAAGTATTTGCTCCAAAAATATAGAAGGTATCTTATCGACATTTGATGCATTTTGTTGAATATGTAGTAATGTTTGTTCTATGTCATGGAGAGAGTTGTTGGCATTCTGTAAAGTTTTGTTTATCCATTCAAAAGTGTTAACGACATCAGCGAACGAATAGTTATCCTGTAGATATTTCGAAACTTCAAGTTGTTCCGGAGCAATATGCATTATTGCCCTCTTAATTTCAAACAGTTTATTTATATTTATATCTAAATCGCTGTTTAAAGCATCGTGTTGTTTCTCCGAATGTAGCAGCTCATCTGTTGGAAGTGTTTCATCTTTTCCACTTAGTGTCAGTGCAATATTCAATTTTTCTTGAATGTCATTTAATTTTATCATTGAAGTATTGGCGTCACTTTTCAGATTTTCATAGGTCTCTAATAATCGTTGCATCAAACGTTTTAAGGGAGCACTGTGCTGTCGAACGTATTCCAATTTTTCTGTCAATCCTAGTTGTTGTTCTAATCGGTCTAGCATATCTCTGAATGTATTAAGATCCTTATCTACCGTAGTGCTATTTTGATCAATTATTGGAAGACCAAGTGTAGCTTCATTCAAGCTTCCTTGAATACTATGACGTAACATTTCAAATGGTTGCATGGTAGACCAAAGTTCCTGGGGGTCTTCGAACCCGTTTTTAAGTTTACGCGTAAATTGCAACAACTGTGTTCTATTGTTATTTAAATGCTCTTCAATATTGTTTGTGAAATTGGTAATGGTATTTGCAGACGCAACAATCGTCGGAATTAGCGCACTTATATTATCCCGAAGGGCAATTATTTCTTCAGTTGAAGTTGCATTAAATCTTTTATTGAGGTTATCATATCGATTTATCAGTTGAGATGTATCGATTGCTCTTGCTTGATTTAAACCCATTATTTTCTTTATCCCGACATTCGTATTTTGACTGTCTTTGTCCAATTTAGGAAGTTCATCTTGTATATATATGTTGCGTTTCATGACTTTATCCAAGTATATTAATTTATCCACGTTGTCTTGTAGCGTGCGTTTATTTTCATGCGCTGTCACTATGTGTAAGTAAACAGTTTTATTAAGCTCATTAAGTACATCGATAACTTTCTTGAATCTGTTTTTCATATCTTCTATTGATTCATTATCACTAACAGTTTTGCCATCATATGCAAAAAGCAGTTGTTCCATATTTGAATAAGTATCTTCAATGTCAATGACAGCATGCAGACTATACAATGTACTATCGTTGACACTGCTGAGTGAACGCCATATATTTTCCGTGCTTATATTAGCGAATCCTTGGATGTGGATCAACATAGACGTTTCTGAATACATGGTGTTTGTTTTTAACAAACTTCGAGTGTTATTATCTAGAGCAATAGATAGCAAGTTAATGATATCCGCGAAAGATTTGTATTCAACTCCTGGAAAATATTTGTCAAAATATTCCTGTTTCTCCTGACGTTCAAGCTTATTTTTAATGTTCTGCAGATCGTTTCCATGGTTCGAGATGTTTCCTGTCGCAACATTCGACTTATTGGTGACGGAAGAGATGCGAATTTTAAGATTGTCAATTTGTTCATGCACTGCGTTTAGCTGTTCAGTACTATTTATTAATGCATTACTTAGTGTATTAAAGTCTTGAAAAGCATCATCTGTTATTTTTGCTACCAACCTGAATACCTCTTTGGAATGTCCAATGACATTTGAGACATTTTCGATCTCATGTCTCAAATATAATATTTGGTCATTAGTTATTTTCGATGACATGTTAAAGGGTTCAATTACCTCTTTAACAACGCTGGTATTTAAATATGAAAATTTCGAAACTGTGTAATTGAAGTCGGTGTTTATATTATTCATATCTCGATTTATCGTGTCAAAGTCGGTTGTTGTAATGTTAAAGTCATGTTCAACATTTTCAATAGTTTTCATCAATTCTTTCAACAAATCTCGACTTTTTTCAAACGTATTCAAACCATTATGGAAGTTTATTAAACTGTCGTTTGTTAAAAGCGTTCTATTCCTTTCTTCTAGAATCTTCTTTTTTGAATTGTAGACAGCATCTGTTAAGTTGTCAATCATCTCTTTCGTGCGTTGAAAGCGTTGCTGCATGTCTACTAAACTTTCATCTGGCGAGTACCGTTCCGTTGTATTTATCCACATATTGTTTGTGATGTCTTTCAGATGTCTTTTCTGATCAAGTATTTCATTTGAACCCTCAATTATCGATATATTAATTAACTTTAATAATTCGCCCATTTGCCCCAAAGAAATGTTCATGTTTGAATGAGAATGTATCCGTTGGACAAGTCTTTCGTAAAGATCCGTTACATTTTGTAAAAATGACTTTGTTTCCGTTAATATATCTGTTAAATTATTTAGAGATTGTTCCGCATTAAGTCGTCCAGCAACAAGGTCTGGAAATATAGTATCAGCAAGTAATAGCTTTTGACGGTCGATAAGCAATTCTTTGTCTGTGGTGTGTATGGTTTCATTTACACCGTTTAGTCCCAAATCCAGTCGTTTAAACTTCTCTTTTATGTCTTCTATAGCAGTTTTAATTATGGTATAGTTTCCGTTAACTATATCAATGTTTGGCACGATGTCGTTACTAAGAAACATATTTAAATTTAACCTGTGAATGTTTGTTTGGTGAAAATGTTCTTTAACTGAATCAAACAATTTGAAGGCATCACTCGCTAGTTTCTGTTGAGTATCTAGGTCAGTTGTTATGTTTTGTAAAAGCACTGCAAACTCTAATAGAGCATCATTGATGTAAGATTCTGAAAGATCTATGTCAGAAGCTGTAAAATTGGTGTAATTCAGTTTAATGCGCTCAAATTCCTCCACCAGCATTTTATGGTGTTTGTTTGCTTCTTGTAGTTGTATAGTCACATTTTCAAGCTCGGATTTCAAATTGTTAGAAGCAATATCGGTGGTGGCAATTGACTCAGCTGTACTGTAAAGACGACCCATTTCCGACGACAAACCGCTGAAAGTAGTGTTAATATCTGAAAGATTAGAAGCCATTATAGGAACGTTACTGTTTATACTTTCTAAGATCTGTCCGTGCTTGTTTAATTTTTCCCTGTATTCAGAGTACAATTTCTTAATTTCATCCAGATTTGTAAGGGCCTCATTGATAGACCGTATTTCTATCAACAGATACTGACATATTTGTTGTGAATCAGTAAGATTACTGATGGTTGCCTTGATTAATTCTTCGGTTCTATTCAGGAAAAACAGTTCGTGGTCTAAGTTGATGTTCAAATTTTTGAATCGCTTTGCCTTGTCAAGAATAGTAGATGCATGCAATTTTATCTCTTTAATGGTGTCTAATAGGGAATGGTGATTTGTGGAACTCGTTTCTAAATCACCTTTAAGTTTTTCAAACTGTTTGGTAACAACAGGTTTATTTTCATTGACATAATCATGTTTCTCTTTTGTACTAAACACATCCGTTTCGAATTTAGTCACGTCGTTTAACATTTTCGATATACTATTTTGAACTTCAATAAATCGATTGGATGTCTCGTTCACCTTTGACATGTCCGTTACAAGAGCGCTTTGCGTAAACTTCATTTCGTTAACTAATTGCTCTAATTTGTTTTTGCTTATCTCATCAATTCCGAATTTAGAACTATGGTATGTGTTATTTGCGTTCTTAAAGGTATTTATTGTTGACGTAATGCTATTGTTTGCTCTATCTAATTCATCCTTTATTGAAGTGACTCGTTCAAAATAACGTTTTAAAACATCAATCAAATGATCATATTTGTGTCCTTCTTGAAAAGTTCCATTCATATTACCGAAGCTCTGACGTAAATTCTGGATATGTTGCAGTCGTTCTTGTAGATTACTAAGGTCATTATTTACTTTAACATTGACGTTATTTATTGTATTGGAGATATTTGCCAATTTACGATGAATGTCATCTTCTGTTATTTCAGCCACATTAATTGTATTTTGAATGTATATTGTTTCCTTTATAAGCTTATCCATGCCTTCATTCAACACTGTCATATTAGTTAAACTCAATGATAGGTTTTGTAGTTTCATATTGAAACTGTGTATGGTGCTGTTTACAGCAATTGATTTCTCTTTTAATAGAGAATTCGGATCATACAGTTGAGTAGGGTGTCCGTCAGTATTCCACAGTACGCCATTGATTGCTTCTAAGTCAATAAAGGCTTCTTGATATGCCTTCTTGTTATCATTAAATACGTTTTGCGTTTCAGTATATATGCGCATTATAGTATCAGTTGGCACAGCTATATTCGGAAACCCCTTTACCATATCGAAGAGCTCCACCAGTTGGATATGTGTTACATTGGTTTTCTCAATTGTATTGTTGATCTTCTTATCCATAAGAGATTTTTCACCTTTAAGGGTATTGAATTTTTCAAAAAGGTCGTCATGTGTTGCATTGATATACTGTATATTTGAATGTAGTAAGTTGAACAAGTCTGCGTTTTCTGTCAAACTTGCGTTCAACGACATTAATATTTCCCCCACAACCGATGAATATGTTTTCAATTTTTCAGCACTTTGCAGAACGTCCTTTATGTCATGTTCTAACAAAAGTAGTTTTGAAGAGAGAGACGTGAAATGTGACGTTAGGTCAGTCAGAGTTTGTACTTCGGAAGATACATTTAAACGAAGTTCTGCTAAAAGTTTGCCGATGTCAACTAATCTCTTTTCTACATGGTCGACCGATTTGTGCATGTTTGGAAACGCTTTCTCCACAGTTGCAAACCTCATGTTAACACTCCCGAACGACTGCGAAAGGTTCTTGAATGTGTCGACTAGATGCATATACGTTTCATTCAACAAATGTAGAGAGGCGTTTGCTGAATCTAAAGAAACATTGGTACGCGTCATACGATTTTCCGTTTCGTTCAATTTAGAAAGTAGTTCATTTCCATCGTTGGTAATTCTGTCTAAGGTTTTCGTCAGCATACTATGAGATTCGTTGTAAATGATGTGTTTATTCTTCAAAATTTGGAGAGTATCATTAGCGTTGTGAAGCAATTCTATCAGTGTGGGGGTTGAGCCTTTGAATGACTGTAGAGCTGTCTTTAATTTTTCGGAAGACTGATAAGTTTCATTACTAGTTTGCTGAAGATCACGTAATGTTTTATTTACATTGTTGACATCATGTTTCAATGCAGAAACAGAGCTATTTATAACAAGCGCTGCACTCTCAACTGTCGAAAGAGTATCTCTGACATTGTCGAAGTTTATGTCTATGTTTTTCAATTTCAAACTCATAGTTTTCGTAGCGTTTTCAATGACGCCCAATGATTTTTCTGTTTCACGAACGCTAGCGTTGACTGCCTGCACTGTAGAATTCAGTACTCGAAACGCTGTATCGATATTTGATAATGTTTCGTCGAGAATGTGAAGACTCGTTTCTAGCCAGGAAAGTTTGTTTTCCACTTGATTTAATTCTTCATTTATGTCATCAACATCCTTACCAATATTGCCTAGAGTTCCATTCATTTTTAATAGCATGCTCAGTGTTGCAATTAAATCTTTGTTTCGGATACTCACTTGGAAACTACTATCATCCTTATGATATTTCAAATTGAAAGCATCAAATGTCTTCACCATACCATTTATCCAATGTATCGAATCAATCAATGTGCTTTTCATGTCTGACATGTTCAGTTCAATATCACCAATGGATTTTCTTAATTCTTCTAGTTTTTCGTCCACTGAAAAAAGTGTTTGGATCACTTCAAGAATCGTTCCATTAACGAAAATGTATGGTTCGTTCATGTTTTGCAGAGTTTTGTTCATTTTGGTATATGTGGTGTTAAGATGACGTGCGCTAAAAGCTATATTTGCCATTGTCCTGTTGACACTTCGCAGGGTATTATTCAGTCTATTGAGTTTTGAGTGGGTATTAACAACAGTTGTGTTTATGTCTTTAAGGGAAATAATTAGCAAATCCGAATCGCCAATCAGGGTCTTGACCGTTTTATTTAGTTTAAATTCAGCGTTATCAATACTTCGTAAAATTTCCTCCATGCTTTTTAATGTGTCATTGGAATATTCAGATGTTGAATCGACATCCAAAACACTCCTGTTGACAAACATCAGAGCTTCTTCTAACTCAACACGATCCCCATCGACCACGTGTGCTGTTCCATTCAAATCATGAACGGCATAGGTAACATAATCAGCTGTTTTGGCGATATTACCAAGCGATTTGTCAATATATTGCAGAATATCATCGATGTTAAATGCTGTGTTTTCAAACATACGCAGGAAATCTTTGAACTTAGTTAGCGTTTCATTTATATCTTGGAGGTTGTGGTTAAGATTTTTCAGTGACAATGTCATATTTGCGATAGTCTCTTCAAAACGAAATAACGGCTCATGCGTAGCATGGAATGTTGAATTCATGAAATCAATTGCTTTATACATTGTGTCAATCTTTTTGGTCATATCTGCCATTGACCCAACTAGGTTGTTTAAAATGTTCTTCATGTCTTTAATGTCACCAAACTCCTCAGATTGTTGAATACCTATAATAAACATTCGTTCGTTTTTTATGTCGATCAGTAGGGACATATGTGGTAGAATATGTAAGTATACTATAATTATTATATTCAGAGACGGCTTGGTATATTAAATTAAAACATGCTTAATGGTAAATATAACTCAATTAGGTTATCTAAATTTATTGCAGTATGGATTAACGTCTTAAATATTAAAGAACTGTAAATTATATACCAAAAAGTGCATTTATCTATTAAGACTATATACTTTTACTTGGTTGCGATAATAAATACCCGCGCGATTAAATTGCTTATGCCTACCGTATCACATTCACGCCCCGGTAATTAATACATTTTATAGAATTTATTTTTATTCCGCTTCCATGGCGAATCGGGGGTTGGTACTGAAATAATAATGCGATGATAATGTGCTTACATAGTTAAACGAGTACAAAGCAAGGTTTAAAGCCTCTATGACGCTCAAAATAAACGGAAATTTCGTTAAAAATTTCGTAAAATAAAGTTAACACATAAACAATCAGTGTTCCTTATAGCAATAGCCAAAAGATTAACATTAGATGTGGTCTGTTAACATAGATTTAACACGATACACAATTCTCTTTTTTGTTTGTTTGTGGTACAATATATTCAACACATGTTTATGTCCCATTTTAGTGTTCGCGTGTCGTATGAATAGATAACGTTGCGGGAAATTAAAATGGAATATATTGTGCCACACAAAGATAAAAACGGACATTCTATATCTTGTTAAATTTATGATACCAGAACACATCTAGCGTTGCCATTTTGGCTATTGCTATAAGGAGCATTTATTGTCTATGTGTTAACTTTATTTAAGGAAATATTTTACGAAATTTCCGTTTATTTTCCGTTTATTTTGAGCGTTATAGGGTCTTAGCACAGCGAACACGGAAAAGCATTAACGTAAAATATATTTGCCAACATGTTAATGTAGTTAATATATAGTTAACAAGACACATATCTGAATATACGATTAAAAAAACATATAAGCACGCATACAAATGCAATATTGACATACAATTATTTTTAAAATGTCTGTACTATAAATAAAGTTAGTAAATGTATTAATATCTACCCCACACTTGTTTATCGCGGCTGTAGATGCCAACTTTGGAAAACTGTCGCATGTCCACTGGATTAGTTGACCATATTTGGAGGAATGGAATTAGACCATTTTGCATAATTGGAGAGTACGGAGCATCAGTTCTACGATATTCGAAATGCTTTCGTGCCTTGTAATAAGCTAAGTTGTACTGGTTGAATCTAAGAAAAGGGACATTTATATCTCGGGAATTTTCAGAGTTAAAACGAAAATCGTGCATAGCTGTAGTTGGTTTATGAGTCGACCGTTTGTGGTCATTTCTAACATCCGCATTTACACGCTGAGTAAGGTCCTGTGTATATTGGCTCCCGATTCCTGTTACTCGGCGTAAATTTTCTAACCCGTAGTTGACAAACTGGTTCATCGGTTGTTGCACATAAACAGGATATTTGTTGTTGGTATAATTCGGCACATCAGGCATGTCTGTCTCGTCATCCGAATTAGTTGTATCGAAGTCAGTATTCTGTGGCTTGTCTTCTTGGTCTGTGGTGGAGAAGAGTGCAGTATTCAATTGGTCTGCGTCATGTTTCTTGCTGTTCAACGTTTCAAAAGTTTCATCATCTCTCGCGTTAAGCGTGTTTAACGAAATTGTGTCATCTCCCATTAGCTTGTCAATCATCTTCATCATGTAATAAGAGTTAAGTGAATCTTTATTGTGATCAACACTGTAATCATTTTGTTTAGTTATGATTGTTCCTTCTTGAACAAATGGTTTGAAATATTCCCTCTCCGCAATTTGAACTTTAGGTGATTGTTGATCGCCCTGAGCTAAATTCACGACATTGGAATTAAAAACCAGTCCAACTGGGATATAATCAATATAGAGCTTAACAGATGGCGCATGATGCACGCTACGAGCGACATCGGGTTGTCGTATGGCATTGGGACTTTCAACCTTGACTTCAATTACTTTGTGTGGGTCATTGAACAAATTTATCCAATCTATAGTGTTAAGTGCCTGTTCATTTAATTCTTGTTTAAGTATAACTGGTTCGATTATTTCATCTAAATGGACGAATATTGTACTTTTGTCTACGGTTACTTGTGTCGTTGGAGTTGGTCGGATTTCAACTGAAGTCATACTGATATCATAACGTTCTACAGTTGTATCGGTTGATGGCACAATGCTCACTCCTTCAACATTAATCGTGCTTGGAAGCATTATAGTTGCGGTTAAAATCGATTTATTTTTATCATTAAATGATTCGATCAGATGTTTGGAATTCATTATCGATTCAGGCGATGATTGTGTTATTAAATGATTATTGGTTATTTTTGACGTTATTGATGATTTAGTTAAAGAAGGTTCAATTACCGATGTTGTAAACAACATATTCCCGGAAACGTCATTAATTATGACCGAAGGAGCGTTTTTTCCTACGATTAGAAACAAATCAGTTTGTAGTGCGTAAACCTTCTGGTGTCTCCTTTCTGATGCTTCATTTGGTGCAAACGCATGCTCAGTCTCCGAAATCAATGAATCGGTGTGTCGCGGTAGTATATTCGGGTTTGAATAGTGGGAGATATCAATGAACGATGTCTGGAGCGATCGAGAAATATCATACTTCGATGGTTCTGCGGTTAGTAAATCCCGCGAATAGGTTCTCTCGTTTTGATTGTCGGTCGGTGTAATGTCGTCTGCAATTCCTGCATGCTTGCGTGCATTCTCGCTTTGTTGAAAAAATGCGTGAGTGTCCGCATGCAGCTCAGGGGGAACTTCTCTAGATGGACGTGTTGAGCTGACGTCACCGACATCGTGCAATTTGCGTTTGTTGCTTTCACCGTGACGTGTAAGTTCGATGTTGCGATTGTCGGGAAGAAAACTATGATTTGGAGTATCAACAAAATTTACAACAGAAGCAATAGGCGTGTAGAAATTGAAAGCAGCGACGATATTCGGAAGCATATGGACATGTTCTCGTGCAGGCATAGCTGTATGCACATATGACTCGGCGATTATTGCATTCGGAATGTGCGCATCACGGTTAGGGAGTAAGTGTTTTTCCACATAGCGAGACGTAGACAGTGGTGGATGAAGGTTAGATGTTAGTGGGTTAACATCGATAAGCAGTGATCCATGGAGATGGGAGGCCATAAATGACTCATTAAGTGACTTACGTGAGATGAAGTCATCATAGGAATCTAAAATGACAAACCGATAACACCATGAGATCTTTCTGAACAACACAAATCAAATAACAGTTATTTACGCTCATAAAACATTTGTATATATTACGTATTAATAAAGTGAAACTCAATCAGCATCAACTGGAGAGAAATGGTATCATCACTACGAAGTCATCTATTTTATGAATAAGTGACCAATTGCCCAAAATGCATAACATATGTGTATTTGTAAGTCGTATTTTGAATGAACACTTCAGATTTGTATTGGTAACGCAAGCGAATATTTCATTTTCATAGGTTAGGACAGATGAGCATTGTAACCGAGACGTACATGATTTTATTCCTCATAAGATATACTGGTAAAAAGTGTTAAAAAAGTAATCTGCATACCCCATGGAATCCTCGGTTTTATTTTTGGTTTAATGTCCGGGTAAGGCATTGTCTCGAGGTCGACGTTCAAACTCTTCAGGTATATGTGGAAGTCGTCAACCACCAAGAACAACGTATCGTTGGACTTGAGTCGGCCAGACTTGCGCAGGATTATGTCCTTGATGCGGTTACTGTCGTGTGTCACTTGGTTGTCATGGAAATCCAGTGTGTGATGTACGGCAATTCCTGGTTTCGTGGAATCGTCCCTGAAACATAACGGTTCATTTTGTTATACGGCTACTTTTGGGATTATCAGCATTGTTAGATAGTTGTATGTAATTGGTTAGAACTATGTGGACATTATAACATTTGGTTGAATTTGTTTTCAAAACAGATTACTGTCATATAACTTAGAATAAAATTAGTAATACACGATAGTTAATACATTGAATATTAGACTGTGAATAGCGTGTCATTTTGAATAACATCAATGTGTATCAAATTACCATCGTTGTAACAGGAAAAATCATAACAACATGACAAACGTTGAAAACTCTTTTAAGAGATTGCCTATTGACGGCTGTCAAAATTCATTTCGGTTTTATGTCAACTTACGCAACTTTACATTTACCAGTTCATGTGTCTAACGAAATAAAAAATCTGTATATTAATGGTATGTTTTCCTTATTGCAAATAGTACACATACTTTATAGAGACCATTCTACAGCCCATGTAGAACGACGCGAGCTCACTCGTCAGAAAGAACATGTCCATCTGGAAATAAAGCTTAAACACTTTTTACGTCTGTAAGTATTTATACGAGGATACGTTTTCAATAAAAGAAGCAACACTTGAAAGCAATAGCATAACATTGACATACATGATGAATTATCATTAAATACATATTAAGAACAAAGAAACATTAAACCTAAATATAAATAAATAAATAAATAAATAAATAAATAAATAAATAAATAAATAAATATAAACTTTTTATTATTATCAAAAACAACAATGCATGCGTTTTCACCCGTACCTCTTTGCATAAGGGCTGTTCAATGCTGTTGAAATCCGCCGAGGTGCCGTTGGCCATGTCTGTAGTGAAGTTTCTGTTGGCAATGGTGAACCGCACATTGGCACGAAGCATTTCTGCAAAGAAAATGAAGCGTTTGGTTCAAATGAATGTTTTGGAGATTGTTGGTATATTATGTTTTCTTCTTCATAGGTGCATACCATGTTAAAGGTATTACAGCATATAACACAATCTCATTTGTTTTCACGAGTGACTTTTGTCTGAAAAGAATCGCAAAAAGAAGCTAACAAAGTTTTGCAAATATTGGAAAATACTGACAACTTATTATTGAAAATTAAACTATAAAAACAACATGTCAGCAAAAATGTTGATTTTATTAAAAAATAAACACTGGGATATGTGACAAAATTAATAAGGTGTCTAAATTTCAAATAGAACTAAGCGTTATTTATTTTTAAGAGTTCGGATAGTCGGGTTTTGTGTTGCGGTTGACAACGTTTAACGTACCAGATCCCGACGTGAATAGTCAAAGTCAAACTTCATGATCAACGACCAATAAATTGCGTTCAATACGGAATTTCGAGAAACGATATTAGATTTATATTATTCACAAAAATAACGAATTAATTCGAATAGTTAAATTAATTACATTTCACTAAGCATTCATTGAACAATGGTTGTTTATGTTCGCATAAATAATTTTCGACATTTTGCATGCATAACAAGGACACTATATTATAATGCATAAACCACCAAATGGTATAATTATTATCGTTAAAGGTTAAAACAACATCTGTTAACACAGTTGTTTTGTTCGTTCTAATTGACGACTTCTGTCGGTCCGTAAAAGATGTCGAGTACGATATAACGTAACAAACGTAACAAACGACGTCAATATACCGGTAAACTTGTAAACATATTAATACAATGGTGATATCATGATAAATGACATGTAGCTGTCAGAAAACATCTAAGTTGAATGGAACACAATCATTGAAAACATATCAAACGCGACGATGTTTGTTAAACGCTTGTCACTTTCAAAATATATTAATAAATTAATTACACAATTAAGAACAACTGCGTTGATAACACTATCACCATGCAAGTCTATGCTAGAAATAACTTTTATTTTTACTATTTTAGCCAAGCACATAGGATAATTGGAAGATACACGGTGCCGAGCAATCTTTGTATTTCATCATGGTTTTGGCACTTCTTGTTTGAATATTTACACATATTTATCGTGCTACTGATTTAAATACCGCAATCGTCTGTGTTCTAGTTGTATTTTTCTTGGGTTCATATTGACATTACTGTATTTAAAATTAATACAAGGGATGCCATTTACAAAACATGAACATAGCAACACTAGGATTTATATACATAATTATACATTTTATAATTAAATTTAAGTTAACAAGCAGGTAATTGCACGCAATATGGTATGACGGTATTCAGCTTAATTTATTTGCATTTGATGTGCAATTTCGGAAATTTAGCGCGTGCACAATGCTTAATGCATGAACATGCAAATATCGATAATATATATCGTTAGCATTCTCTTTAACACGAATTGACTCCTTAAACATGCACACACAGTTTAACGCAAAATACTGATCTAGAAAATTGATATGCATATTATATATTAATGGTAAGTTATAAGCATAAATACGCGCTACATATGTTATAAATGTACAGTTAATTTATATCATTATTATATAGAATGCTTCAAATTATATAATATGATTGCATTATTCCAATTATATACAACTCCACGCTCACCTTTGGGATTCAGGAAATGCAGCACCAGACCGGAAATCGCGGCTACGGTTGCTAAGAGACCGACAGCCACAAGGACGACGGCGATCGTGTTACGTCGTCGAAGGGACAGCTTCTTGGAGACGGTCGGGAGACTCGCCCCGTGTACAGACGCTTGGTCGTGATCTGCCGTACTCCAGACGTCCCCGAAGCTACGGGCGCGCATGGAGGCGATGGCGCTGTAGCTCGGCGGGCGCCCTTCGGACGTCACCGACGGCGCGTCCGCGAGGCCCTTTCCCCATAGCCCTCCCGTGAGGCCGTGGAAGCGAAGAGCCGGCTGCAGAGGAGAACACGAATAGTTAAACTAACGAAGTCAACAAAACATACAACATTTATGTATATGTAAGACGCTTCCTCGATGAACATTTTTAGGATAATATGTGGCGTGTTCTGAGAAAACTGGGCAAAATGCTTGTGCGTAAATTGATATCCCAGATAAGCCTGTGCAGTCCGCACAGGCTAATCAGGAACGATAATTTCCGCTTTTATGGAATTTTTCGTTTAAATGATGTCTCTTCTTAGCGAAAATCCAGTTTAGGCGGAAAGTGTCGTCCCTGATTAGCCTGTGCGGACTGCACAGGCTAATCTGGGATGACACTTTACGCAGAAGAATTTTTCCCAGTTTTCTCAAAACACGCGACATATGGTTTAACGATTAAAAAACAATTCACACGCGCACAGCGAATACAAGTATATGATTAGTCACTTAAATATGTGTTGATGTAAAGAATATGATTAGCCCAAAACTGTGAATATGTGAGAATAACATATTATACGTTTTGTGTATCAAGTTGTAAAGAATAAGAAATACATGAAATGTAGGTATTTATTGTTGTTTTTCCACTTCAGTTGTGATGAAATATACAATTGTTCATATAGTTTGGCCATATTGAATAACTGTAATCAGACCAGAAAGTGTTTGGTGGAACATATTGTGTAAGCTTATTGTGCAGTAAGCAGCGTGAAGTATGTTTATTTTTTTAGTCCTACCCACGCTGCTTCTGGTATTGTAAGTTTCCTAATTCACTTAGCGCTTAACACGTGATGATCTCTACAAACTGCCTATTTGGAATCGTAATCCAAGGGACTTGCAATATGTTTGGATAATATGTAAGAACGCTCGTAGAGGATTCGACCTGTATTGTAGTTTTAGTTGCAATTGATATCCATAAGAAATTATTACATTACACAAATGAATGCGTGTATACATGATTTCACTAACAAGTTGCAAGTATATTCACTTTAAACATAATAAACATAATTCATACATGTTGATAATTATGTGAAGATTATGACACCAAGTACTAACAATGTTAAAAAATTACCTATACATATGATAATTCATTGTAAATAAACGGTTTAAATCATAATGTAATGACATATGGTATATGTTACAGAGTTTGCTAGGTACTACTGACATTTATGCAGTATCAAATACAATAATTCAGCACTAGTTCGCCATATTAAATCAAATAGTGTCTCTTTGTTAAATGTCATATAGTTAAAAAGCAATAAAACGCACCTACATATGTAATGCTGTCATTGTACGAATATTTTAGAGATTTAAGAAAACCTTAATTGGCTAAACTAATTGACACTATCGTTGAACGCCGGTCGAATTCGTCGCATTTTTTTTCAAAATTTAGGTAATGCGTACATTCTGCAATTGATTCACAAATCTTTATAAAGACATTTTTTATTATAAATGCCAAACGATAAGTTCTAAGCATCATGAACTGGTTAACTATCGTTAATAACTTAAGAGGCATTATTAAAACGAAGTCATGGTATGTACGTTGCGGTGGTCCCCTTAAGTTTAGTCATTATAAATGAACGGTTGAAATCATTATGTAACGACATAAGGTATAGGTTTCAGAGTCTGTTAGGTACTAGTGACATTTATGGAGTATCACATTCAATAATAAGACTAGTAAACCTTCTTAAATCAAACAGTGTCAAGCAAATATGTCTTAGTAAAATGTCATATTTAAAAGCAATATAACGCGAATGTCATTGTACGAATTTGTAGTTGTACACTAAGGTTACGGTGCTAAGGGTGGGTCATTATTCAATGTTATTAGGGAAATATCTAAAAGAGATAATTCAATGTTTCAAACAGTGACAAATGGCAATTAAAAGTATCAAACGTGTCTTATTGTGAAATTACGTCGTTTTGTTACGAAAGGGCTTGAATATTGCATCGCAATTCTCCTGTTTTACCTGTTTAATGTAATAAAAACGCTGGGAAAGCATTACATAAAAAGTAAATGTGTTGGTTTTTGATAAATAACCGATTTCTGGTGAATCGCCATAATGTAAACTTTTAATTTATATTATCACTCGTGAATTTAAATAAAATATCTGCTGAAACAAACAGTTATCCTAAATATTCTTATAAAGACAAAATTGTATCATTTTAACCATAAATTATCTGATATGGTTGTAATTGAAGGTTTATCAAATGTTAAAAACAATTGTTCATGAAGCTCATCAAATTTGAGAACCTTCGAGAAAAGGACCCATTAAAACAGTATAGGTATCGTGTTTTTGAAAATATTGACGAACTTGGAGATAAACGGAACCTTAGTTTTGTTTACACAATGTACATTTCACGTCGCATCCAAGTATAATCAAATAATTAATCAACCAACTACAGTTGCATATTTTTGACGATTTAAGGATACACAATTGTTAAATTAAGCGTTCAAAATAAACTAATAAGAATAAATAAATCAACACTCTATAAATATTATAATTTTGCAAAATTGTCATCACGTTATTTTATTATCCGAATGTTATGCGCATTCGTATAATTAAAAAAAGGGTATTTTACATGGAAAACTTATACATGGCCTGAATAACAACGACGAGGCTAACAGGAAGAGCTCAAGTCGATCATCACAATAAGCTCACGAATTTCTGTCAGTGATATCAAGCTTTTATTTTTTGACAAGTTAAACACTGCAAGGCGGTGCATTTCAGTTTTTCTTATAAATAGCCGAAATAGTAAAAGCAAAATTTATGGAACTTATATTGACCTTTTAATTGGAAATTTGTGTTTAAATAGTATTGTACGTTTAAAACGATTCGGATTCCGTTAAAAAATAGTAAACTTTTCGCGCGGTAACGTTGTTTTATAACTTATGCGTTTAAATACGCATCAATAAGCGAACAAAGAATCCTTAGCAAACGAAATTTCAATAAATATGGAATTAAATATGTATACTGGTAATGCTAATAATCATTGAGATCGGATTTGCGGTTGCATTTATAAAAAATTGGTATAATTTTTCCACAATAAAATGATATTCTATAAAAAAACAATGTTGTTTGAGATCTTTCTTCTTCTAAAATATGAAGTAAAAATGGTCACGTAGATATTGTATTTTCGATATATATCGTTATTGGTACTATTTGCAATAATTTATAACACGTATTAAATATAGAATATGGGTTCCGCTAAATCATGTAACCGATCATGTTGTTCTCCCCGTACTAATTTAAAGGCACATCCACCTAAACATTAATTGCAACGGCGATTATTTTTAAATGCCAAACGATAAGTTGTGAGCATCATGAACTGGTTTACTATCGTTAATAACTTACGAGGCATTATTAAAACGACCCCCTTGTCTGAACTTTGCGGTGGCCACTTAAGAAAACGAAAACAGGAAATACACGAAACTCATGTTCGTTGTACAAAGCGTAGCGTCGTGTTTACGTACATAAATACACGTGTGTATGGTCATTTGACGACGTTTGAACAACGCGAATAAAAGTTCAAGACCGGTAATTAGGTAGCGGTACTTTGGACTTCCGTTCTCATCAAGTGCACACGAACTGTTAACGACAAGGCTAACACTTGTTGAAACATAATTACACTACGATACACAACGATTACCGGTGAACCGTCATTTTATGATGTCAGCAACAAATGATGCGTATGGATGTCTTTGGTGCTAACGCTGTTTTCGGACATGACGGTATGCGGTATGCAGACAAACTGAACGAGGTGGGTTTTATAGGTGAAGTATGTATGTTGCGATTTTGGTTAAATGCGAACAAACGAATTAATTGACAGATGAATAAGTGTGCGGGTGAAAATGCTCGCATTAAAGGCGCGTCTAAGGTAGTAAGATTTAATTAACCCTTTACCACTCAGATACGTACGAAGTATGGCGCGTTTGTAGTCCCTTTAAACATTTAAATTATGTTTAAGACCTTTCTTACTAGATTCATGTGTTGAAGGCTTCATTACAAACCCTAAATTCTTTAAATAGCAAAGAGCATAGAACCTGACCAAACTGCTAGTTACTAGAAGGCTGTTCTAGTCTTATTATGGTTGCATATAGCAAATTTCACTTTGCTTACGATTGGGAAAGGGTCAAGATAAAGCAACGTCATCATATACCTATTTGGTCAAATAGTCTGAAAACAAACGTCCGTTAAAAACAGTTTTTGTTAAGTAACAAAAGTGGATGCTGGATAAAGATACATGACAAACGGACAGGCGAATGATCAGATTGTGCCCTGCAGTTAAAGCTTTTTTGACGCATAGCATACAATAAAGTCGAAATATTTTATCATTTTTAGATTTCAATGTAAGAAAAAGCAAATAGCAACATGGTCACATGGCTACAAACTTAGTGGTTTTAGATATAAAAATCATGATCAATTAAGATTCAGGTCTAGAAAAAAACGTATTATAATGTAATACAATTCTTCAATTACGCTCAGGACGTTGGCAAAATGCTATTTCCGTTCGTAATTTATGCAAATCATTGTATTGTTTTTTGATTTGTTTGAATACTTTGTTGTTAATGAATTATAAAACTCATCGTTTTATTATCCAGAAATCGGATGTTTTCCATCTGTGCTTTGAATGGAAAGTAGAGTACTTGGGGTTAAACCTATTGTAATGCCTATACTATGTATATATGTACACATGCAACGTGCTTTTCACTATATATATAAATATATATATATATAGAACTGCGATGCTACTAGAAACAACCAAGCTGTGCGGTTAGCGCAGTGTATACACATATGCGACGTGGTTTCAATCCCCGTTCCCGGGGGCACGTGAATTTGTTTGGTGGTCACAATACTGGACAGGCGGGGTTTCCTCCGGGTATTTTTCCCCCCCCCCCTCCAACAACATTAAACCACACCAAAGATTAAATGTTTCAGTAGCAACTAAATAGCTGCAAATTGCAGCTTTAATTCTAAATTCGTCCCAACTATAGTGAGTCTAGTAAGTTTATTATGTAGGAGTGCTAGGACACAGTCCTGGTACATACATAATGCAGCCTCATGCGCGGAAGGACCTCATAAACTTCGAAATACACATACACACTTGCAACAAATAACGTGACTGATATAAATTGTTTGTTCTCAGAACACCATACTAGTGTAATATGGCATTTATTATATGAATTTCTATATTAAACAATCATGAATAATTTGAGCAAACAATGTTTTTCGTGAAATGAAGAATAGCGAAGCGTGCGTTTGTATTGGCATAAACCGTGAATTATTTAATAAGTTAACTAATATTTTGGAACACAAGCGGTTATAACGCGTTATTACTGATGTTTCATGTTGAACGTCTTACAAAAAAAAGGAAATAAACACTTTGTTGTGTTTTTGCTGTTTTCGAGTATATGTTGTTTTATATATACTGGTTATGATCTTAATGTTTGCAATTGTGCAGACAATGAACGTGTTTTGCGGTTAAGCCTTTTAGGGTATGAATAATTATAAAGCCAATGTTTTCATCTTAAATAGACGAAAATCCAAAACAAAAAGTTGTTTCTGCCATGATCATTGATAGAGTCAAGTGTGCTTATAAATAGGTATATATATATATATACATATGTATACCTATATAGTCAATTTTCGACCTATGTTATAACTATCAGAACATACTGATTACTTAAATAACTAAATGTCGCTATTGCGCTATAATTAAAACCCAAATCCAAGAATATGCCACATACAACTGTGTGTGTATGAAAGTGTGTGTTCATAATTCATGTACCCACCTTGTACAACAGTTTATCCGCGAGCGAATCTTCCATGGGTCCGTCAAGCTGGGCGAGGTCGACCCAGGGGGGTTTCCTGTCCGCCCCAGCCCCTTCGGGGAAATCAAACTCGCGATCCATGAACGCTTTGTCTGTAGACGATTCTCTGAATTTTGACATCGTTTTTGTATTCACGCTGTTTGTTGGTCCAAACACTCAAATTCAGCACAAAAACTAAAGTTTAAATTGTATAACTGAAATGTTTCCCAAATGGGAAAAACACGTTGTTGGATTTTGTTTTGTTCACACTGTGTTTTTGTCACCGCTCTTTGCTTCCATACGCGTTTAACATTTTATTCATGTTGTATTTCAAAATGGTGATCACGCTTTCTGTTAACACTATCAATCGTTTCGGCCGCGTTATTGCATTACAATGTTTGTGCAATATAAAACAAAATCACACGCGCATCACTATATAAATCCGGTGTTTAAAAAAAACAACAATGCACGCGTCGGGCGCTAAATTTTTAAATACCCGACATAATCGTTTAACAGGTACATTTTAACGTCTTTCAAATGACCTATGCACCTTGAAAGTTATCACTTTAATTAATATCATCCAAAATTAATTTCGAAATGAGCGTCACTGACAGCGTAACGCCGCTATCATAGAAGCGTTAACGTATAAACAAGCGCGTTTGACAGTAAAACACGTCGCAGAATACGGCTGTCCTGTGCGCAACACGTCTTTACAAGAAATGACCTGAAGACCGCGTGTTCCAGTGCGTACGTCTACAGCATAATGAACTTACAACGCTTCGGTCAACGCAATTAAAGCAATGTTTAAAACGACGTTGTGACGTTACTTCAACGTTATAAGCATTAATAGCGAAATTGAATTAACGTTTGCTATGCGCAGTATATAATTATGTACTTCTTTGAAATCCGTGAAACTATTAATTTGACAGTGTTCTGAATTTGAAAATTTGCATAATTTAACGTCTCTTCAACGTTAAATTTGTCCATTTGCCACTTTTACGACGCTGATTTATTCCGGGCCATGATATGCATAACGGCATAAACTACCTAATTTCTATAATGTTTCTTGACTCGAATATAATGTTTTTTTAGACAAATTAACCATTGAAAAATGATGTTAACAAGCATTATCGTTTAAAATTTCAAGTAATGAATGTCGCAAAAGTGGCTCATTAAAGAAGAACAATAACTTTGACATGTAAATAAATGAGCATTTTGCATTAAAAAATGCAAGTTTATGTCGTGAACTTTCGTTATGTTTATTTTTTTATAGTTAATAAAACACATCAACTGATGCAAGCCTAGGTAATTTAATTGTGTATATGGCGCTTTTTGTCATTATGAGACAAAACGCATCGCTCGTGACGTTTAAGACATGATCATCCAAATTATTATCTAAATCATCATCAAAAACATTACAAAATCAACAAATCATCATCAACAACAACAACATTAACAATATCATCATACTAATTATAATTATTATTATCAACAACATCATCATCGTCATCTGCAGCAACAGCAGAAGCGGAATCGCCATTATCGTCGGAATTCAATAGGCTCTCATTGTTAATGAATGTTGCAATTTGAAAATGTTTAGAACACTACTCCTAAAAACTTATAACTATTTGTATAATGATAACATAATAATATTTTTCGTCACCATCATTGTCAGGAAATGCATTCAAGTCATCATAACCATAGTTCTTTAATTATTCATGATTCATCACAATGATTATTTGTACAATACAGTATCATCATTTGCATCGTATCAATGAGTTGTGTTTCACTTTAAAGAATATCTTTATTATATTGTATCGATTTGGATTCTTTATTCAAATCATTGCTTAACTTAAACATTTTGCGATTTACCTTATTATTATGTTGTTTGCATATACATTGTTTTCAACTGTATCGCAAAGTATGATCTAATAAGAAGCGTGTTTCATTCAAGCCGAATCGACAGCATATGTTGACACCAAAACGTATCGTAATAACTTAAACTTGCCAAAGTAGATTGTACAAGTTTATTGTCTAATCCATTGTATGTACAATATATACAGATGAAATACAATGACAAACATGTATGGCCAATCTTTACAGATTTGCAATAGACATTTTAAAAATATATGACAAAATAAAAAAATCGACTATTCTTATCACAGTTGATTTCTATGTTACATAAAATAAAAATGAAAATATAACCAGATTGCCATTGCCAACCTTTGATTAAAACGGATGCCATAAAAGCATTAAGGTGCATATTTAAAAAAATAAAATAAAGAAGCAAACACCAGCTAGAATTAGATCCTAAGTGGACTGGTTGGCAATGACCTTCTGTATTAAAGTTAAAATATATGTTCAGATAAGAAACATTACATTATTGATAGTGATAAAAAATATTTCTTTTGAGACAAGTAGCTGTTAATATTCATTTTGTCCATATCAATACCCTGAATTATAAGTATTGATCAAAAGACTCGTCACTCCAGTAAAAAATACTTAGATATCACCCTGACAATATTAGCTACTTCAGTTCTTATTTGCAAAGGGGGACAAATCCACAGGGTTGATACAACAGCAGTATGATTATCATGAAAAAGATATTAATTCAAAATTATATTCCGACTTGTGTCCCATTTTGTTAACACCATGTCAATTTTGTCCCGCCGATTATGTACATTAATAAATATCTCATACATTATTATAAGCTACATTTAATTACCCATAATTGTCAAAGATCAGTTGCGTGTATAAGACTTGTGACAAATGTAATTCGTTTATTAATTGTTTCTGTCATTTATTCCATGAAAAGAAAAAAAAAGGCCGAATCAATCTTCTTATAATCAAAATTCAGAAATCTTAGTTTTTCATTACCAAACTGTGACAAGCATGGCGCACTCATTAAAGGGACTTGTTCACAGATTTTGGCATGTTTTGAATTTTGTCATGAAATGCTTTAAATTAATTAATATAAACATCAGAACTAAAGAGCTCCAATATTCAAACGAGAATACAAGTTAAAAAAAAAGAAAAAAAAAAGAAACAAAAGTTAACCACACCAGGACTCGAACCACTGACCCATGGGGTAAAAGCAAAGCGTCGAAACCACTCAACCATCCGTCTTCACGTGCGTGTGTGTGTAATTCAGAGTTTATGTTCGGGTCGTCGTTGAGTCTTTACGACTACATTATGTGCAGACCTGACCATCCGTCTTCACATGGGTTGCCATTTATTTTATACTTTGTATATTTTTTTTTAAATCGTTTCGCGTCTGAGACGCTAAAAAACTTTATCAATTTCTAACCATGATTTTTCGTAAACGAAAGTGTATATTTAGTATAAGTCGGCGGCATTAGTGTTATTTAGCATAGTTATGTACATTGTTCATTCATTTCTGGAATCTGTGACAAAACGTTGATTTTTTTAATTTTGATAAACTGTGAACAAGCTCTTAAACGTGAACAAGTTCTTTGTCAAGAAAAAAGATAAATTACAGGGCGAATATAACAAAATGTAATTATGGTTAAAAAATGGTAATATTAATTGAAACGTCTATCATGTCGTGTTCTTTGTATCACCGTGGCAACCACACATTTTGGTTCTTGCCACATGGTCACGTGCTGTCACTCAGGCTGTTAAAAACATCAGCTAACCCTTTGTAAATAACCTAACCAAAACCACGCGTGTCCGGCAATTTGTAATTACAAAATCTTCCATTAAAGTACGTGGTCAGTAAAAACTCAAAAAACCCTCAAGTAACTGCGGCGAACCTCAATCCCGGTAAAAGGGAGCCTGTGTATGTCCGAAGGCTAAACATCACTAATATTTAACGTACGGTTACGCACCCAAATTCTTTTAAGTAAAAAGGTTGTTTACATCCATTCTCCAAGCACTTATGCCTGTTTTCAAAACAGGCTTTTTGGCCCAATTTGTATCTGATGTATGAACATTGGTAACACATGTATATAAGCATCATTTTGTCGATCGGTGTATTTAAATCAATTGTATTTTTTTTATATGTGTCCACCAATCCAAATAAAAAATCATTAAAACATTAACTTTATAACAAAAAATATCATCATAAAGCTAAAACTCATTTGTTACCAATTTAGGCTAAAAAGCCTGTTTTGAAAACAGTCATAAGTGCTTGGAGAATGGATGCATATATAAATTATTCAACAAGTTCTTTCAAGAGAAGATAGTAGTTTACACGTGAATTAGTATGTTTGCAACCATTAAATAATAATTGGAAAAATTACAATTGTTATTTCATTACACATTCGAATCTTTCATATACATTGGTTACACGTACATGTGTTCTGAAAAAATCCCAATAAAATGGTTTGCCGAAAGATTTATGTAAGAAAAGAGAAATGCATACCTACGAAATTAACTTATTTTTTATTTATAAACGATACCACAGATAATAAAAAAAATATTTCTTTACAGGTGTACAATTTTGAGGAACGTACCTTTATTACTTTAATAATTCACCATGATCGGATGTCTGAACATTTACATCGTCTTATCAGTTTTCTGTCAGCTATAATTGCGATTTTTTCGCGGAAAACTTTTAAAATACTCGTTTTTGCAGTGCGCAAGCCATACAAATTTGCATTAGCAAAAATGCCTAGCGTGAGGCGGTTGTCAAAGGTTTTAAAAACGGTGTAAAGTGTATTGTTTACAAAGGCATTAAGTCCGTGCAGAAATGTGATATATGTGACATACGGCTTATTTAAATGACAGTTACGACACCATAAGATAATACTGGCTTACTCGCACTGAATGTATTTATGATTAAAAAAATAAAAAAAATATTGAAATACAAACGAAAGTTTACGAGCAGATCTTAAGAAAATAAGTTTTCATAAAGGTTCCATATTCGCCAAATGAAGGGTTTGAACAATTTATTGGGTCATCAATCTAAACAGAAAGTGTTTTTTTTCAGATTCTGCATATTTTGAATGGCAACGTAAAAATAATTGTACTTAAATTAAGGTTTTAACTTACGTGAAATCAAGTGATCCTTAGTTTTCATGGAGCGATGTAAACAACCGTAAAACAGTTGAGTCCATAAGTTATTCACAAAAGTAGTCAATGTACACAAAATTTAGTTTTCTACGCTTAAAGCAAAAGCAACATTAAAACGTGCATGGACAACTTGTTATATATGTAAAGTTAAGTATACATAAACAACAATACACATATTAGTCACTTTTATTTTAATGTGCATAACAACAAAGAATTACGCTTACCTCGCAATATAAAAATTCACAAAAGTTAAACAATTATTAACGAAGGCATATTTTTACACGATTTGTTTTCTTTGAAATATGCATCTAAACATAAACAACAAAAAAGTCGTATTATAATAGGTCATTGTTTGTTGAACAATTGTAAAACAATAAGTTAATTATGCTAAACTATACATATTTGCATTCTATTTTAGAGTTGTTTAACCCAATGTGAAGAGCAACAGTGCTGTTAAATGGGACATGTTAGATGTTTAGCTCTAAAACTATAATAAATTTATATTTAACGAGAAAATGATACTTCTGAAGTGGCGCTTAAGACAGATTTGGGTGTAAATATTCAAGTTGAAATATAAAAAAATCACATGCAAAAGGAACATTATCTATAAAATTAAAGTCACATGATGATATAATTGTGATACGACTGTCAGATCATAGGTTGTGCATTTTGTTTTGAGCTCCACCTCCTTGGTATCGGCTCGATCTCTCTTCGAAGAGTGTAAAAGTATCTATTAGATCGCCAAGAAGTTAATGTGTTTGTTAATTCAACAAATTATATATTGTGGAAACAATCGTTTGATGTCGTTAGCAACTAATTGATTGGAAATGTGCTCATCACACAGGCAAACACACAACGATATTCATTTAAAAACTCTACAGTACCATGTCATAAATTATAAAGGTCCTCACGTTTCAAAATGGGTAGTGATGGTATGTTTCTTTACATTTGTGGATGAATTAAGCTTCGCTGAATCGCACTTCATTGTCCGATTTATTTTAAACAAATGCAAAATATGTTGAAAGAAAAGCACATATAAAACCTACTCACCCTTAAGATTTCCCCACGTATTTTTAAAACTTACCTGCCGCATCGGTCCAAATGTATTGTAGATAAATTGGTGTAGCAAAAGATAGGTGCGTAGAACGGTTTCAAAGTGTGTGGTCCGTAAGTATGTCATTAGAAGAGAACATTCTGCAGTGTCACTATGTGGTTTATAGAACGATATGTCGGTTATCGTTGGAACCGTTTATAATATACGGCGTCCCATACCGTGAGGTTTGTAGAACGGTATGTCGGTCAGTAGAACTGAACATTATTCCGCGCTACACTGAGTGGTTCGTAAAACGGCACGTCAGTCGATAGACCAGTACTCAATGCAGTTTCAGACTATGTGTTGCTTCAAACTGTATATCGGTCGGTAAATTGAATAGAATGTGTTGTTACAATGTGTAGTTCGTCAAAGGGTATGTCGGTCGGTAGAACAGTACAAAATGGAGTGCTATACTGTGTAGTTTGTAGATAGGGGGGTCGGCCGATTTATCAGGACAGAAATCGGTGTCCTATCGGTTATTCATATAACTGGAAGTCGGTCAGTGAAACAGTACATACTTCAGTGACTCACTTAGAATGGGAGGTCAGTTGATAAAAAAGAACATAAAGCAGATCCACACGTTGTGGTTTGTAGAACGTTTGGTCGGGCAATAGAACATTACATATTTGGCACTTCATTGTGTGGTTCGAAGTACCGTAAATATGTTGGTAGAACAATACATAATGCTGCGCCACACTCTGTTGTTTGTGGAACGATTAGTCGGTTTGAAGAAGGGTATAAAATAAAAGGCCATTGTATGTGGTTCGTAGAGCTGTAAGTCGGTTGGTAGAACAGTACATTATTCGGTGCCCCAGTAAGTGTTTGTTAGAATGCGAGGTCGGTTTGGAGAACAGTACAAAGCGGTTGTCACGTGATGTGGATCATATAACGGTGAGTTGGTTGGAAAACAGTACGCAATGCGGTTTTACATTGTGTGGTTTAGAGAGCGGTAATTCGGTTGGTATACAACATTACATGCGGTGCTACTCTGCATGGTTGGCGGAATGATATATAATATCGTTATAAAAGTATAAACTTGATTTATGACGATACAGTAGCAGGCTAACAGCTGTTTCAGCACTGCATCCGTTTGCCGTCAAGAAGGCGGCTACGACTGAAGACGGAACAATAAAAATAAAAAGGGCATGGGCCTTAGTGACGTCAGAAAAATTGATGAAAATGACGTTAAAGCTTATTTAACGCTAATATATTTGATATATAGCCTTTAATTACTAATATTGTTTTTTTTTAAGTTAACCGATTTAAACAAGAATAATTAGAGATTTTTTAAAAGACACGTTTTCACTGCAAAACGACCAAATTAAAGATGCAATTTATAATAAACAAGCGTACAGTATGCGTGGATTCCTAAATCGGTACGAATGAACAATTCGATAACGGGGTTGATAAGGGCTGCTGTTCCAGCTCCGTGATCAAATGCTCCTTGGGCGTACCAATGCCTGGCTCCCAATACCTAAAAATATCGAACGATGCGTGCAGCGGCGGTTCAGCTTGGTCGGTCGGCGTCGTGACTCGCGGAAAATGCAGTCTATCTTGAACTGTTAAAACCCCAACACTATTACAGAATTGAAGATCTATAGTTTGTTTCATTGTAAAAGTTTTGCTATACACTATAAGTCTTTGTTATGAACTAAATACATCGCAAGTTATTATTTTATTTAAAATGGTATTCTTTTGATGTATTCCGTTCCTTTAACGTGTATAATTGACGTAAACATGATGTTTATTTGGTATACCTACGACCCCTTAGTTTCCCTGTAAACGTATACATGTACTCGTGTAAAATAAGTTGATTACTTAATTATGTATGGATCTTATCTGATATGGGAAGGTAGACCAACATTGATGTAACAACAACCCTGAATGTGTGGTGTGTTTTAACTAATAAGTTTGTTTATTTAATACAATAATTATTATCACGTTAATTCGGACAAAAATCGATTTGATCATTTTGTCATATGTAATTCGTTATCATCATGAAATAGTCATTCTTCTTATTCACTGACATTAATATATGAATGTCGTACTACAATATACGGTATAGTTTGAGAAGTCAAAGAACAGCTTTGAAAACAATTATTTGCACGAAATGAATAACTTCAAACATAAAACTTCGAGATGTACACAAAATCAATTATCATCGACAGTATACACAGTACAAAACATCCACAGTAGATGGAAGGTACATACCAAAGTCAAATACATTAATTGTAAGTTCTCTCACCCGATTGCACAATCTAAATGGTCTGATCGTGAAGTCATGTGTCAAGATATGTTCTGTCAAGTTGTGACAGGCGACCATTCAGTAAATAAAAAAACACACACGGACACGACAAACACGCTATACGCCGGTTTGTGCCGTTGAAAATACACTGCGTAACAAACACTGATATTTACACGAAAACTCAATTTATCAGTAATCAGTTGTGTAAGATCGGCAAGTAGGTTATGTAAAACATATGTGTTGTGTTTTTCATGAGATATTATGTTCCTTTGCATAAATGTATAATGTGCAATTTCCGCTACCTAGTCACTCGTTCCCATGAGCTTATTATCTCGTTCCTTTCCCACGATAAACTAAGTCGTGGGAACGAGTTACGAGTTACTTAGTCGTGGAAACCAGTGAAATCGTGGGAAGGATAAAAATAAGAACATGCACATGTCACATCTATGCCACCATGTAAGACTGAATTGCTGCAGCATGTAATTTTGAAAATCATGAAGTTATAAGTTAAAGTCGTTCCGAATTTTTTTTTAAATTAAGGTGTTTGTGAGTTTCTTTTAAATATTGATGCAATGCACAAACATCCGAAAACCCGTTACAACTTACTCAAGCCTGAAGAAATGACATGCCGTTTGACAAAGCACAAAAAAAACGTCAGATAAATAAAAAAACTATTATTTACTTTAACAAAGTATAACACTGCTAGATACAGTATTACACGTCATAGCACACCTAACAGTATGAACATGATATTCAAAATGATAAATTGGTGTTTAAAATTAACTTTAATAACTAAAATCTAAATAGTAATTATTACACATAACTTTTAGCCATCAGTTTTTTAACACCGTCTGAATCCTGAAAATCGACTTCCTTAGCTTCGAAATCACTCTCTAATCAGCATTCGTCTCAGAGACAATCCTAATTCTTTCAAAGGAGACACAACTCCAGTCAAACACAGGCCATTAAAGTACCTTAGCGTTCCTTCTCTGCAATCTATAAGCATAATTATGTCAGGGGAACAACTCCAACTAACAATTATTATTCTACAAGGAAAACAACTGTTACTGACTCAATACCTACCGTTGCACGAACAACATAATGTGACCCTTCATTATGTATTGTTCTACCAACAGATTTACGGAACTATGATCCAAACAGTTAAGCGCCGAGTATGTACTGTTCTATCACCCGACCTAACGTTCTACAAACCACTAGTGGGGATCTGCCTTATTAACTGTGCTATCGACGGCCTACCGTTCTACAAACTACTAGTGTTTATCTGCTTAATGTAGTGTTCTATCTACCTAATTTCTCTAATGTTTCTTGAGGTGAATATAATGTTTCTTTGGGACAATTTAACCATTGAAAAATGATGTTAACAAACATTATCGTTAAAATTTTCAAGTAATGAATGTCGTAAAAGTGGCTCATTAAAGAAGAACAATGCAAGTGCCATGTAAATAAATGATCATTTTTGCATTAAAAAATAATGCAAGTTGATGATAGTGTGTCGTAAACGTTTTTTATTTTAATTATTTTTTAAAGTAAATTACAAACATCAACTGACGCAGGCCAAGGCACCTTAATTCTGTATTTTGAGATTTTTCGTCATAATTAGACCAAAGTCATCGCTCTTGTCGTTTTGGAAATCATGAGGAAAATCTTCCAAATCAAAATCATCATCAAAGTCATCAACACAATCAACATATCATCATCATCAAGTACAACCACATTAATAACATCAATAACAACATCATAATCAGTATACTCATTACATCAACAGCATCACCATCGTTATCTGTAACAGCATCGTTGGAATTCAATAGTTTCGCATTGGTCATGAATGCTGCACTTTAAACACGTTTTGAATCATCCTCCTTTCAATACTCATCATCAAAGTAATCATGATGACATAATAATTTTCGTCACCATCATTTTCATCAAATGCATTTTAGTCATTATTACCACATTTCATTACTTTTTTTTTCATGATTCAGTATTACAGTATTTTTTACAAAACATGATCATTATTATCATCGTGAACAATGATTATTGTTGCATATTTAAGAATAGCTTAATTATATTTTATCGATTTTGAATCTTTATTCAATGCATTGCTTTGTTTTAATATTTTGTGATTTACCTTATTGTTTTGTTTTGCTTATACATAATTTTAAACAAAGAATAATCTAATAAGAAACGTGTTTTATCTAGGCCAAATCGACAATTTACGATGACACCAAAACGTTTCGTAATTACTTAAACTTGTCAACGTATGATTAGTCCTGAAAAAGATATTAATTTACAATTATATTTCAACTTGTGTCCCATGTTGTTAATACCATGTCAATTTTGTCCCGCCGATTATTTACACGAATACATATCGCATACATGATTATAGTATACACTTTATTACCCATAATTGTCATAGATCAGTTACGTTAAGAAGACAAGACTTGTGACAAAGGGACTTCGTTCATTAATAGTTTATGTCATTTATTTCATCAAAAGCAAAAAAGCGAATCAATCTAATTGGAATTAAAATTCAGAAACCTGAGTTTGCATTACAAAACTGTGACAAGCATAACGACCTTATTACAGTGTTATTTGACACGAAAAACATATTAAGTGCTTAGCGAATACGAAAACATGTAGTTTTGGTTAAAAAGGGGTAATATTCCTTGAAACGTGTATAATCGTGTCGTGTTCTGAGAAAACTGGACATAATGCTTGTGCGTAAATTGTCATCCCAGATTAACCTGTGCAGTCCGCACAGGCTAATCAGGGACGACAATTTCCGATTTTATGGAATTTTTCGTTTAAATGATGTCTCAACTTAGCGAAAATCCAGTTTAGGCGGAAAGTGTCGTCCCGGATTAGCCTATGCGGACTGCACAGGCTAATCTGGGACGACATTTTACGCACATGCATTCGTCCATTTTTCTCAGAACGCGACACAATGAATTGTGTTTTGTAGCACCGTGGCAACCACTCATTGTGGTTGTTAACACATGGATACGTGCTGTCACTCAGGCTGTTGTAAAAACAAAAGCTTACTCTTGATAAATAACAACACCAATGTGTGTCCGGTAATTTAGAAATGCACAATCTTTTTTTAATTTAAGTACGTGTACAGTAAAACTACATTGATTCGAGAAGAGATAACGCGAAGCCCTACAGTAACTCGGGCGAACCTCGAGGGTGTGTATCTTTGAATGCTGGACATCACTTATATTAAATGTACGGGTACTCTTGCCTGTAAAAAGGTAATTTTTAATTTCGTTTTTTAAGCAAAAATATATGCGTTTAACGAGCGATTTATAAATAAATTTATATCTGAACTTCGAAGAAGGTACTTTTTTTATCAATGCTACAAAATTGTTGTTTTAACGATTATTATGATTATTATTTTTATTTATTTATTTTTTTTTTGGGGGGGGGAGGGGGTTGATTGTGGAGACAAATTAAAAAGAACATAAATTCAAAAACATCGATCGACACAAATATGCATACACATGTACTTTTAAAAGATAAGAACCTTTCTCCTCTTAATATTTTTTACTTACAAGTACACTCTCCAAGGGAAGCTATTAATTTGTAGGTGAATTAGTACGTTTGCAACCCTTTAAAAAGAATTGGAAAAGATACCACGATTATGTCATTACATATTGCAAACTTTCATTTGTCCTTGTTACAAGAACATGTGCTCTGATTAAAATCCCAAGTCGGAATAGGAAAATATAAAATTGTTTCGCCGAAAATTAATATAAGAAAAGAGAATCAAGATGCGTTAGCGTTTGAATACTGTTAGCGAGGGATGAAGTTAATTAAAAGAGATGTGTGACAGATATTTTTACCTGATCTTAAGCTTTATATTTGTGAGTAAAGTAGAACCTGTAGTATATTTTAAATACATTGTCTTCAATACAAATCTATCTTGTAACACAATAGGAAAGTATATGTAAATTAAGTGTATAAGCTTATTTTTGATTGAGAAAAAGCCACTGTACTACTTATTCATCACAATATGCATCACTGCTCCGCTTGCGAAGCGCAGTAATATATTGATTAACTGACTCTTAGCCTCCATAATAAAGAAGTAGTTCCCACACTACCGATATATGCATATTACTACTACCGGTAAATGATGTTGATTTGAAGAATGCTAACCGGTTAGAAGAAAACAAAAATGACCGCGAGTATTGTGTCGATCATATTTTCACTACCTTTTGCGGTGTATTTAAATCAAACATACCCGACACTATTCAAATGTATACAACTTAAGATACTAAGACAACTTTAAATCCGATAATTGGTTAATTTTCATGCATTTTTTCAACACACGTCACTCTGCATTTACGATTGAATAAATGAAGACCTACGAAATTATTAAAAAATGGTACCTGAGATCATTAAGATCATTTGGTTTCACACTTGTACAATTTTGAGAAATGTAACTTTATGACTCTAATAATTCACCATAATCGGATCTGTGAAATTTAGCATAATCTTGTCAGTTCTCTGTCAGTTATAATTGCAATTTTTTCGTGGAAAACTTTTAAAATACTCATTTTTGCAGTGCGTAAACCATACGAATTTGCATAAAAAAATGCCTAGCGGTTGTCAAAGGTTTTAAAACGTTGTAAAGTGTATAGTTTACAACGGCAATTAGTCCGTGCAGAAATGTGATATATGTGTCATACGGCTTGTTTAAATGACAGTTACGACACCATTAGATAATACTAACTTACTCATACTTAATGTACTTATGAGTAAATTTTGTTTAGAAAATTCTTGAAATACAAATGAAAGTGCAGATCTTTAAAAAATAAGTTTAATAAAGTTTCCATTTTCGCAAAATTAAGGGTTTGTGCAATTTATTGGCTCATCAATCTAAACAGAAAGTAAACCATTTTTAAGATTCTACATATTTTAAATGGTAACGTCAAAATAATTTAACTTAAATTAAGGTTTTAACTTACATGAAATAAGGTGATCATAAGAAATAAGCGATGCGAGTGTTCACTACAAGTTTTCATGGAGCGATGTAAACAACCGTTAAAGAGTTTCCTCCATTAGTTATTCACAAAATTAGTGAATATACACAACATTTAGTTTTCTACACTTAAAATAAAAGTAACATTAAAACGTGCATGGGAAACTTGTTTTAAATGTAACTTAAGTATACATAAATAACATATTTTTTAATGTGCATAACGAATTACGGTTACCTGGCAATATTTAAATTCACAAAAGTTCAATACTATATACGAATGAATATTTTCTTCACGAAGAATTGTTTCTGTGTAGCTGTCTTCGAAATATGCATCCAGACATAAACTATGAATAGTGAGGTAATATGGTAATATGCCGTCATATTCTATTAAGTCATTGTTTGTCGAACATTTGTAAAAAATAAGTTAATTATGCTAAACTATACATATTTGCATTCTATTTGAGAGTTATTTAACCCAATTTGTTGAGCAAATGGGACATGCTAGATGTTAAGCTCAAAAACTATATCAAATTTACGATTAACGAGAAAATGATACTTCCGAAGTGGCGCTAAAGACCGGAAGTTTTTACAATACATGGAGATTATACGAGTGAGTAGGTTTTATATGTTTTTTGCTTTAAGAGGTGGGAAATTATTAAAAAACATGCACATTTCACATTAATGACACCATATAAGACTGATTTGCTGCAACTTGTGATTTTGAAAATCATGTAGTGTTAATTTAAACGTTTAATGTTATCACTTAAAGTCGTTCAGACAGTTGGTAAACTCTATATAATTTTATTTAACTACTTGTTAGAGATTTGCCTGTAAATATTGATGGAATGCACATCCATCCGAAAACCCGTTCGAATTTTAAAATGAATTTTAACCTGGTCCATGCATGTCGAAATGACATGTAGCTCAACAAAACACCACAAACAATTTAGATTAATAGATAACTATTTAATTATTTACATTAAAATAAAATAACGCCGCTAGAAAAAGTTTTACAAATTATAGCAGAACTAACAGTATTAACATGTTATTCAAAATGAAAACTTGGTTTTTAAAATCAACTTTAATCCCTAAAATCTAAATAAGAATAATGACACATCACTTTTAACATTCACATATTTTAAATAGATCTAAAAACATCCAAACGCGTGTTCGAAGAGTTAAAGTCTTAAGTCGCAGTCTTCTATTTGATCACCGGTGGCCTCGTTCGTGAGCTCAACTTCCGATGACGTTCCGGGCTTCATATCTGAATCCATGTCCGAATTACTGGTTGCATCCGAAATCGCTGTAACTGGAGAAAGGTTTTCGGGAAGTTTGCGATTAAAAGCCTTCTCTGCAAGACTAAGTCCATTTGCAAGTACATGGATATTTTCCATGGCATACGCCTCAGTTTGAACTTGCGAGTTGCGAAGGTCGAGGCTTTGTTGCTTGGTAACAGGATCGTGCGTCGCACGCGTTTTCTTCGTCAGCGATATGGCGGGAAGTGATTTGGAGCGGTGACGCTTCTCTATCTCCCTTACTTCTTTCGTTTGGCTGGACTTCCACTCCTTGTAAGCGATGTGGAACGCTCGGGTGAGCACGAGCGACATTGAACGCGCCTTTTCCGTGCTCGAGCAGAAGACCGCGTGACACTCCCACAATTTTTCGTCTGCAGGCCGCGATATCCACGAAAATAGGCGATCGTTCACTTCCAAATCTACATTACAGAAGGATATTTTCTCGATTGGAAACATTGTCTCAGGAGTCTTTTTCTTGTCTAGGTATTTCATGAAGACACCAGAAGGAGTTCTTTTCACGTGCACGCGCGGCAGGAACTGCTCCTCCTCCGCGTTATCCCACAGGCGCTGAACAAGCGGCGTGGTGCATCCCTTTCCGGTCGCCGTGAACGTTTCAGCGGATCCTATGTAACGGACCGTAAAACTCGGATCTTGATCCGTAATCTTGGCTCGTTCCTTTAGCCTGTTGAACATTCTGAACGATAATTGCAAAATCTGTACTTAATTGCACTGTTAAAAATTCTCTTGAGATTATAGCCGTTTGATAATGATTTATCAACCCTTTAAATCCTCAGTGCAAGGTTTTACATGTCTAAATAGTGCACACTTGTGAAGGTTGTAGTTGAAAATCCATTATAAAAATAGATGATGTTCCTGTGCTTTTGTTGTAATCGGAGAAAATTAATCCATTCAATGATTAAACAATTTCTTGCACAGAAATGAACCTGTCGATGTTGTTATTCTTACAATTCACCAGTTCTAGAAGAAGTGTATAACTATTTTATTGGATAATATAACGCTCATTCGACAACCTCTTTTTGCGAATTCACGTTCATAATTATAAATGATTTCTTTTATCACTCAAAACATCCTTTCTCTCATATATTTTCTCAATGTATTGCAATCGAAGACAGCGTTCGAGCCCTAATACGTTTCACTAATGAGACAGCAATGTTGCCCTGATAATGTTTTTTTGTTCTGGCTTAACTATAATCCGTGTGTATACTGTGCACAACGAATTATCTGAGAGATACCTATGCTGCCATATATTTCTAAATCCGCGAGTCTTTAAAACACTCCAAAATATCTTAACCCGATGTCAAACAAAAAACTGCCACCGAAATATCAAGAAGTACATGTATTCCTGTATCTCTGTTTAACCCTTTTCTACTCGGCGAAGGTACGTCATATCGCTTAGGGTAAAACCACGAGCTAATATCGAACAAATGATAACAAATCGACTCGATATAAGTATCCGGCGTTATCCGTTCAATGTTTGCTACTTTCACAAATCGATGTTTGTAAGCCTTTGAACGCTACGTACATTAATGGAAAATCAGGGCATTTCTTCCGTCTTGCTGATAAGGTCTGTTTAAAGAGTGTAATCTATACTCCGGAGGCCTACTAATATAACACTGAGTTAGTTTTTCGCTGTTTGAATATATTAACAGAATGCGATTCATAAATATCGCGTCTATTTGTTTCGGACCTTTAATCGCCTTGGTTGGTCATTTTGACCACAGAGAACAAACACTGAAATTGATCCCAATGATAAATAGCTTGTTTGTTGGACGCATTTTACAGTTAATACAAGTTAGTGTTCTACAAAGTGCTAATGCTTTAAAGTGACAGCTTAATACTTTTGAAAAAAAATCATACCATGATAAGCAATATAATTGTTTTTGCAAACTGCATACATTCTTTTTTTTTGGAATCAAAGATACATTTTTGAACTTTATTATTTTTCTAATCTGAGAACAAGCCCTCAAACATGGCCTAAATTTGACCAATGGATCACTTGACCGTTCGACTACGCGATGTATATACGGACATACGGTATCAGTTCCAATATACAGGTAATATAAAGCTTTAAAGTTGCCGCTTATCGCGCGGGGTAGTTGTGTATGCCAACTGATTGGTGGTATTATAACCTTTTAGATTAACCTCTACCGTTATACAGTCCGTATCAAAGAACGATGAGCCTTGTTTCCGGGACACGAGATATTGTCAAGCTCGCGATTGTTGAGTATATCTTGAATGGTTAACAAATCAGCGCAGCGAAATCGATTAGTTTAACTTGTATATATATATATATTTTTTTTCAATCACAAGGTTCGTTTATTATAGTGCGAACCCTTGCGATTAACGGCCAGGCAAGTTTTATATAAGAAACATTTCTTTAATCAACATCATTAATCTCGATTCCAAGCCTTTATGCAGGGCACTTGGCAGGACTGTTTAGCGTAACTATTGCAACACCCGTAAAATATGCGCATGCCCAAGGAACATCCGGCGTAAATAACTACTGATAGGAAACCGTTTATGTCAGAACCAGTCCAATATGAGGTTCGAACGTTTGTGTAAATAATTATTAAAGGTAATGTTGAAACATAAACATGAATCTCGTTCTTGGAAAACGGGGCTTGATATACGTGCGTAAAGTGTCGTCACAGATTAGCCTGTGAAGTCCATATAGGCCAATCAGGGACGACACGTTTCGCCTAAACTGGATTATCACTACAAAGAGACTTCCTTTAAAAATGAAAACGCAAGAAACGCAAGAAATACGCATTCACTCAAATGCATGTATTGCATGATCAATCTCTTTAATTCTTTTGGAATGACATACATAGACATACGTTTAATGCATTTGGCCGCCCTGAACATATAACAAGGTTATACTGTTTGAAGTTTTTTAATTATAAAATATGTAATAACGCGATTTTTTTCAGCATGAAGACATGAGTAAAGATTATAAAAGAAACGCTTGCAGTCTGTGACGGTAATGTTAGCGGTGTTGACGCTATGTTCAAAAACAGCGCGGAGAGTCTGAATATTGAGACCCTCCTTAACAGCTTTGGCAACTTAAACCAGTGATGTGGTAGATTGACGCTAGATGTGACTTCAAACCAAAGACACATATTTAAAAAAAATGGTCTTGTTGTTTGAAATAAACCTTAAAAAAGTTCATACTTAAACTACAAAGGGGTTTTTAAGAAAAAAAGTACATAAAGAATATGATGTTTTAACATTATATGTATAAGCAATACTGTTATTGTAAGTTATTATGTCGGAAGCGAGTCTCAATCTGACAAGTAATTTGTCTTGTTATGTGTTAGATTTTCAATCAGAGCTGAAAGTTTAAATCATGTATAATTATGTGGAAAGGATGCTTTATAGGAATCATTGTTTTTCATCTTAAACAGGCTAAAATAATCCGTGAATTTCGACTGTGAACAATCCAAGAACGGGATGAATAAGGGCTGAGGTTCCAGCGCCGCGATAAAATTTGCCTGGGGCGTACATATGTACGGCTACGGGGACGTCAAAACAGCGATATATGTAACACATAAATGAGCGGCACTCTGGGAAAACGGGGCTTAATACATGTGCGTAAAGTGTTGTCCCAGGTTAGCCTGTGCATTCCGAGCACACTAATCAGGGACGACACTTTCCGCTTTTATGGTATTTTTCATTTAAATGACGTATATTCTTAGCAAATATCCAGTTTAGGCTAAAGTACCGCCCCTGATTAGCTTGTGCGGACTTTTTCTCTGAACGAGGCTCAAATCGAACGCTACGCCGGTGTCGCGGCTCTCGGCCTTCCCAGAGTAGTCGAGTTGGCTTGGAGTGAGTCTAGTATCCAAAACGACACTGAAACCATTGTGCAATATTTATGTTTCTATCTGCGGTCGTGTTCAAAAAAGATAATTACTCAAATATTGTCATTAAACATCAAACTCGACAATTTTTCCTAAGTATTGAATTCTATGTTTACATTAAAGTGTGCTGATAGCTTATCAGTCATCTTTTTATAAGCTTTAACTTTAAATAGTTATTGTTAGCTGATTTTCTATAATATATCAGAAGTCTTTAATGCCAAAAAAAGTTTCACTAAAGGTGTTCTGCAAATACCCCCCCCCCTCCCACCTCTACTTAATAGTAGTTACCATTCTTATAGATGAACTGTATTAAATTATATTCATTACTTATTGTTTCCAGTGCATTGTTCGTTTGACTGTGATACGTTTGCGATAAATTCTTTGAATTGAAAAAGAAAAAAAATCTTTAAAATAATTGACTTTAAAAAACACATTTTTTTTCTGTTTTCTATTAAGTTGAAAATCCAGTCTTTTCCGATTTTCAACACTGCTTCGAAATTGTAGATCTATAGTTTGTTTAATTGTAACACGTTTTGCTAAACGCTTTAAAGCCGGCCAAGTTGATATTTCTCACAACAATTTGGTTTTCTCAACTGACCAGAATTGATCAGTATTCGTCAGATACATTCTAAAGCTTAACTCTTCCATACTGATTTTCGCAAAATTGTGCCAAAAAATGCCAAAAGCATAAAAAATACGAAATCTTATCATATACATAACAGAATCCTCAAGACTATTATTAACCTGTGACGTATGCACGCTTCGGGTCGCATGAGCGCCAATTTCACGTGATTTCCACTTCTGCGCTTTTCAAAACAAGGAAGAACTATTAAATAACACGGTTTATCCATGGCAAATGTCGTTGAAAACAATGATGCAATGGTCACGTGGGTTTACATGTGATTCGCGCGTGTTTAAATTTAGATCATTTCTGTCCATGGACAGAAATTGAAAAGCCCTATCTTTGTACTGAATTTGGGCATTTCTTGACCGATTTTGACCAAAGTTTTTGCACATCTGAGATAAATACCATCACATTGTGACTCATAATCACTTTTTTGCGACAATTAAAAAAAAAATGGGAAAATATACCAACATCAACTCGGCCGGCTTTAAGTCTTTGTTATAAATAATTTTAGCGCAAGTGTTTTCTTAATAAAATCTAATTCTATTGATGTTTTTCGTTCCTTAAACATACACAATTGACGTATACATTTTCTATAGCTTATTCTAGTATACCTATGACCAACTTAGTGACCCTGCATTCGTTTAAATGTATTAGTTTAATATAAGTTTATTAATTAATTGAGTATCGATCTTATCTGAAACATACCGTGTATGTGTAAGTAGACCAAAAATAATTTAACAACGATCTTGTATGTGTGGTGTTTTTTGTTTTAACTAATACGTCTTTTATAAATCTAATACAATAATTTGTGTTACGTAAATACTGAAAACAAATCGATTCTGTCAAATGGAAGCCGTTGTTATTATTAAAAAGCCAATTTTTATTCACTTATATTTAGATATGGAAGGGCGTATTACAAGATTAGTCATAGTTTGAGAAGTCAACCATCATCATTGAAAACAACTATTAGAACGAAATGAAGAAATTAAAAAAATAAACTTCGAGATGAAAAAATCTGCACGTGCAAATTATCGACAGCATATCCAGTTCTTAAAAAATCCCAAGAGGCAAGAACGTACATATAACAAAGTCAAATACCATTTTATCGTTCATTAATTGCAAATTCTCTCACCCGATTGCACAATCTAAAAGTAGTGATCTTGAAGTCATTTGTCAAAATAAGTTCTGTCAAGTTGTGACAGGCGACCATTCAGTACATACAAAACACACGGACACGACACACACGCTATCAGACGGTTGTGCCGTTAAAAATACACTGCGTCACAAACATTGATATTTACACGAAAACTCCATTTATCAATTAAATAAGATTATCAGGTAGGTCATGTAAGACAGTTTTGTTGTGTTTTTAATGCGATATTATGTGCCTTTGCATAAATGCACATTTGGAGTTCTTTTGATCGCGCAAAGAAAGATAGACAATTATAAATCATATAAATACGTAATTCATATCACTATTTCTACATTATACAACTATTTCATGTAAGGCGACATTTGATATAGCAAAAAGGAAAAGAAATAGCATTCAAATACGACAGAATAGGTTAAGTTAAGTATGTTTTACAGAGTTGCATACTTTTGAGCGCAGGGCATATTATACGTTGAAATAAGAGTTTAGCATCGCTGTGGGAAAATCGCGCTTAATGCATGTGCGAAAAGTGTCGAACCATATTAGTCTGTTCAGTCCGCATAGGCTTATCAGGGACAACACTTCTCGCTTTAATGAAATTGTTGTTTAAAGGAGGTCAAATCCAGTTTAGGCCGAAAGTTTCATCTCTAATTCGGACAGCGGACGTGTATTCAGAGTTCGTTATTTATTTCCCGCGACTTACTAAGTTGTTCCCACGAGTAAGAATTTTGTTATCATGAGTAAATCTTTCCCACGAGTTAGTTATCTCAGTTCCACGACTTATAGTGACTTATGCCATAGGGTTAGTTATCTCGATACATCGAGTTTGTATTTCGTAGTACCCATGACCTAGTCACTGGCGCCCAAGAGTAAGTTATCTCGTTCAGTTCCCACGACATACTAACTCGCGGTAACGAATTGCGAGTAGCTTAGGCATGGTTACCTGTTAAGTCGTGGGAAGAATATAAATAATACATTCCCATGTCACATCCATGTCTTTATATAAGACTGAATTGTTGCAACACGCTATTTTGAAAATCATAATGATATTAAAACTTTAATGTTAGGTTCAAGTCGTTCGGAAAGTTTGAAAAATCAAGATAATTTTATTTTCTAACTGGATTATGATTAGCTTCCAAATACTTATGGAATGAAAATCCATCCGAAAACATGTTAAAACAGTATTATTAGTAATAGCAGAACTAACAATATTAACATGATATTTAAAAAGGAACACTTTATGTTTTAAATTAACTTAAATCCCTAAAATATAAATAGTAACAATGGCATATCGCTTTTATGAATCACATATTTTAAATAGATCTAAAACATCTAAACGAATGTTCGCATTATTGAAGTCTTAAGTCGCAGTCTTCTATTTGATCACCGTTGGCCTCATCCGTGTGGTCAACTTCCGATGACGTTCCAGGCTTTATATCTGAATCAATGTCCAAATTACTGATCGCATCCGAAATCGCTTTTTTAAAGAAAAATTGGATTTTATGGAAGATTGCGATTTAAAAGCCGTCTCTGCAAGACTTAGTCCATTCGCTAGTACATGGATATTTTCCATGGCTGATGTATCAGTTTGAACTTGCGAGTTGCTAAGGTCGAGGCTTTGTTGCTTGGTAACAGGATCGCGCGTCGCACGCGTTTTCCTTGCCAGCAATAACGCCGGAAGCGACTTGAAGCGGTGATGCTTCTCCATTTCCCTTACCTCTTTCGTTTGGCTGGATTTCCACTCCTTGTAGGCGATTTGAAACGCTCGCGTGAGCACGAGCGACATTGAACGCGCCTTTTCCGTACTCCTCGAGCAGAAGACCGTGTGACACTCCCACATTTTGTCGTCTGCAGGCCGCGATATCTACGAAAATATGCGATCTTTTACTTCCAAATCTACATTACAAAATGATATATTCTCGATTGGGAACATGTTTGCAGGAACCTTTTTCTTGTCTAGGTATTTCATTAAGACACCGGAAGGAGTTATTTTCACGTGCACACGCTGAAGGAACCGCTTTTTCTCAGCGTTATCCCACAGGCGCTTAACAAGCGGCGTCGCGCATCCCTTTCCGGTCGCCGTGAACGTTTAAGCGGATCCTATATAACGGACCGTAATACTCGGATCGTGGTCCGAAATCTTGGCACTATCCTTGAGCCTGTTGAACATTGTGAATGATAACTGCAAAACCTGTATTGAATTGCACTGTTAATAAAAGCACCTGAGATTATAGTCGTTTAATAATGATTTATCATCCCGTTAAATCCTCAAAGCAAGGTTATACATTTTTTAACAGTGTACGCTTGTGAAGGTCGATAGGAAAATCCATTATACAAATAAATAATATTTCTGTGTTAATGTTGTTATCGAAGAAAATAAATCAAATCAGTGACTTGAAGCAATTATACGATTTATATGACAGTAATGGACCCGTCGACGTTTTTGTTCTTACAATTCACGAGTTCTAGTATTAGTATACACATATTAACGTTATTGTTATAACAGCCTCCGTACTCGTTCGGCAGTCTCATTTTGCAAATTCATGATCATTATTATAAATCATTTTTAATTTCTTTTAGCAAAAAAAAAAATCCCATTTCCTAAATAGCTTTTCAATTTGCTTCTGTCGAAGACAGAGTTGAACACTTTTTGTACGATCCTTAAAACGTTTCACTGGTGATCCAGCTATGTGGGTCTGGTAATGTTTATTCGGGTTGAACTATACTCTGTCTGTATACAGAGCGCAGCGAATGATCTTAGAGATTCATATCCTTCCCTATTTTTCAAAATCCGCGCGTCTTTAAAACACTCCAAAATATCTTAACCCGATGTAAAAAAAGCCACCGAAGTATTTCCGTATCTCTGTTTAACCCTTTTTTACTCGGCGAAGGTACGTCAGATCGCTTAGGCTAAAACCACGAGCTAATATTGAACAAATGATAACAAATCGACGCGATATAAGTATCCGGCGTTATCCATTTGCTACTTTCACAAATCGATGTTTGTAAGCCGTTGAACGCTAAGAACAGAGAAAGAAAATGTGGACATAATCTATACTCTGGAGGCCTAGTAATATAGTACTGAGTTATTTTTTTCGCTTTTTGAATAGTTAAACAGAGCGCGATTAATACATATCGCGTCGTTTTGTTTCGGACCTTTAATTGCCTTGGTTGGTCATTTTGACCATAGCGAACAAACACTGATATCACCAAAAGTATGAATTGCTTGTTTATTGGACGCACTGCACATTCCACACACGTTCTTGTTATACAAAATCGCAATACTTAAAAGTGGCAGCTTGATACATTTGAACAAAAATAATCATACCATGATTAGTATTTAAACAGTGAGTAAAGAATCAGATTTCAGACGATATCTTTCACGCTATGCTAGTAAAACCCTTAGAAGTTTCCAAAATATTGATTAAAAACGTAAAAAAACCTTCTTTTTTAGCAACGTCAAGTGATGATTATGAAAAATACAAACGATGTTTTAAATAAGATTCTAGTCATCGTTATGACTGTACGTAGCTTATTTGCAAAACATGCATGCATTCTTTTTTGAATCAAAGACACAGTTTTAAAATTTGTCATTTCGCTAATCTGTGAAGAAGTCCTTTAAGAATGGCTTAAATTTGGATAAAACCTATTTATTTTAGCTCGATTGCATCAAAAGCCTAAGGGTTATTTGGAAATCTCTCGTGTCGGTTTCCTGGGACTCTATCGAACGCTCCCACAGTGGAGATCGAACCCGTGACCTCCCGTTCGCTAGGCGGACATCATATCCACTACGCCACGACTTCAATTTGAATATTGACCGTTCCACTATGCGATGTTTATACCGACATACGGTATCAACTCCAATATACAGGTTACCTGGTAATATAAACCTCTGAAGTGGCCGCTTATCGCGCAGAGTAGTCGTGTATGCCAACTATTTGGCGGTTTAATAACCTTTGAGATATACCTCTACCACACTTCATTCCATGTCATAGAACGGTGAGCATTGTTTCCGGGACACGAGATATTGTCAAGCTCGCAATTGTTGACTATATCTTGAAAGGGTAACAGATCAGCGCTGCGAAATCGACTATTTTTTATTGTACATTGTTTTCACTCATAATGTATATGAAACGTTAACGTTCAGCAAGGTGTTCGTTTATTAAAGTGTTATCCCTCGCGATTAATGTCGATGGATTTTAGATATAAAATACCTTCAATGCCCGAACATCATAACCCTCGTGTCCAAGCCTGTAGGCAGTTGACGTGGTAGGACGACAATCAGCATGATTCGATAGCTACTGGATATGAAACCGGTCATGTAAGAACCAGTCACATCATTGTCGGAATTCAACAGTTACGCACAATTTTAAACATGCTTGAAATCCTCCTCCTCAAAATATCCATCAGCATCGTAATCATGATAAGATAATAACTTTCGTCACCATCATTGTCAGCAAATGCCTTTGGGTAATCATCACCATATTCCTATATTTTTATGATAATCTCCAATATATCCATCATACTTATTATATGTACAAAACATGATCATCATTAGTATCGTACCAATGATAATTGTTGCTTTTTAAAGAGTATCTTAATAATATTGTATCAATTTCGATTCTTTATCGTTTTATCAACGCTTAACTTAAATATTTTATGGTTGACCTTATTGTTTTTGCATATGCATTATTTCAAACTGTATCGCAAAGTATGATCTAATAAGAAGCGTGTTTTATTCAGGCTAAAACGACACCTTATGACGACACAAAAACGGTTTATAATTACTTAAACTTTTCAAAGTATGATTTGTCTTAAAAAGGATATTAATTAACAATTACATTCCGACTAGTGTCCCATTTAATACCATGTCAATTTTGTCCCGCCAATTATGTACATGGATGTACATGGATAAATATCTCATACATTATTATAGGCTACATTTAATTACACATAATTGTCAACGAACAGTTACGTTAATAAGACAAAACTTGTGTCAAAATGTTCATAAGATCAAAATGTTACTGATACTTATGTTAAAACCATCTACAATAACATACAATTATGTCAACGATATTTCGTTTATTTATAGTTTCTGTCATTTATTTCATAAAAAAACACCGAATCAATCTAGTTCAGAATTCAGAACATACAATTTTCATTACCATACTCTGACAACCAGAGCGAACTAATTAACCTCTACATATCTATTTCACAAGAAAAAAGAGATTAAAAACAAGGCGAATTCAAAAAATGTCATCATTGTTAAAAAAAGAGGGTAATATTCGTGCAAACGTGTATCATGTCGAGCTTTTGAAGCACCGTGGCAACCACAAATCGTGATTGTTGACAAATGGACACGTGCTGTCACTCAGACTGTTTAACAACAGCTTACCCTAGTAAATAACCTAACCTAACCACACCATGTGTGTTAGGCAATTTTATTTACAAAATTAAAGTACATGTTCAGTAGAACCACATTATTTCGAGAAGAGGTAACTCGAAACCCTACAGTAACTCGGGCTAATCTTGAGACCGGTAATAGGGAGGTTGCGTATCTCTGAAGGCTGGACATCACCTATATTTAATGTACAAAGTACACACCCAAACTCTTTCACGTACAAAGGCTTTTTTTTTAAATTCACTTTGCAAAGCAAACATGTATGTTTTTAAATCAGGCATTTGTTGCCCGATTTATATCTGAAATATGAAGGTTTGTTATTTTCATATATGTGACAAACGCTTCACCTCTTAGGTGATTTCTTGTTTATTTTATAAAGTTTGGTTTTTACGATTTTGTTATATGTTAAAGAAAAAAAAATGAATTTAAATACACCGATCGACACAACTATTCTTTAATATGTACTTTTAAACGATAAGGTTTTTTTCTACTGAAGAATTGTTAAAAGTAAATTCTTAAACAAGTTCTTTAAAGAAAAGCTAGTATTTTACAGGTAAATGAGTATGTTTGCAACCCTTTGAAAATAATATGAAAAGATACAATGATTATGTCATTACATATTCCAATCCGTCATAAGTCCAAGTTACAAGTGCATGTGCCCTGATAAAAATCCCAAGTCGACTGGGAAATTATAAACTTGTTTTGCTTACAATTAATATAAGACAAGAGGATCAAAACGCGGCGAGCGTTTCAAGACAGTTTGCGTGAGAATACCCTTAAAAAGATTTATTCAGTTTGGAATCAAATAAAACATGAAGTACTGGTATTTTCACTGGTCGAAGATTAATTAACAGGCTACTGTATCTCTAATTTCGATTTTTCGTGGAAAACTTTTAAAATACTCGTTTTTGCAGTGCGTAAACCATACAAATTTGCATATGAAAAATGCCTGCCGTGAGGCGGTTGTCAAAGGTTTAACAACGGTGTAAAGTGTATTGTTTACAAAGGCATTTAGTCCGTGCAGAAATGTGATATATGTGACATACGGCTTGTTTAAATTACAGTTACGACACCATAAGATAATACTTGCTTACTCGCACTAAATGTACTTATGAGTAAAAAAATAAATCTTGAAATGCAAACGAAAGTTTACTAGCAGATCTTTAGAAAATAAGTTTACATAAAGGTTCCATTTTCGCCAAATCAAGGGTTCGAACAATTAATTGGCTCATCAATCTTAACAGAAAGTAAACAATTTTTAAGATTCTAAATATTTTAAATCGTAACGCTAAACTAATTTAACTTTAATTAAGGTTTTAACTTACGTGAAATCAAGTGATCCTTAGAAATAAGCGATGCGAGTGTTCATTACAAGTTTTCATGGAGCGATGTAAACAACCGTGAAAGAGTTGATTCCATTAATTATTCACAAAAGTAGGCAATTGACACACAATTTATTTTATACGCTTCAAATTTAAAGCAACATTCAAACGCGCATTGTTCTAAACGTAACTTAAGTATAAATAAACAACGAAACACATTATTAGTTTTTTGTTTTAATGGCCATAACAACAAAGAAATAGGGTTAAATCGCAATATTTTAATTCACACAAGTTCAAAATTAGATAAGAATGCATATTTTCTTCGAAATATACATCCAAACATAACCTATAAAAAGTGGGGTAACATGCCGTCGTATTCTATTGGGTCATTGTTTGTCGAACAATTGTAAAAAATAAGTTAATTATGCTAAACTATACATATTTGCATTCTATTTAAGAGCTGTTTAACCCAATTTGTTGAGCGAATGGGACATGTTAGATGTCAAGCTCCAATTATCTTTTGCAGATTTGGGTTTAAGTATTCAAGTTGAAAAATAAAACATCACATGCGAAAATAACATTATCAATAAAATTAAAGTCACGTTGATGATATTAGTGCTTTAAAAACATCTATGATGCGATAAAAAATAAAACTTCGAGCTAAAAAAATCTGCACTTGCAAATTATTGACTGTTTATCCAGTACACAAATCCACAGAAGCATAAAGTACATAACAAAGTCGAATACCCTTTTATCGTACATTAATTGCAAATTCTCTCACCCGATTGCACAATCTAAAAGGTCTGATCTTGAAGTCATTTGTCAGGATATGTTCTGTCAAGTTGTGACAGGCGACAATCCAGTAAATACAAAACACACAGGGACACGACAAACAAGCTATTAGCCGAGTTGTGCCTTAGAAAATACACTGCGTTACAAACACTGATATGTACACGAAAACTCCATTTATCAGTAATTAGTTATGTAAGATCGGCAAGTAGGTCATGGAATACATTTTTGTTGTGTTTGTTTCATGCGATGTTATTTTCCTTTGCATTTATGTAAATTGTCCACAGTATAAAACTATTTCATGTAGGGCGGTTTTTAATATAGGAAAAAGAACGTGTTAACAAATACGACATGATTTTGTTTATATAGTATGCTTTACAGAAATGCATTCTTGTCCACATTTAATTTATCTGACCATTTTGATTTATTGCTGACCATTTTGTTTATACATATTGACATCGCATAAGACTTCATTGGCACAGATGTGACATGTGCGTTATTTTATTTCCACAAAAATAGGTTCCAACGACTTAGTAACTCGTTGCCACGAGTTAATTATCTCGTTTCCCTGACATACTAACTTGTCATAGTCGTGGGAACGACATAGTCAGCCAATCAAAGTCAAATCACAGAAAGAGTCGCGCTCACCCAGAGAGACCTTAAATTTGACCTGGGTATTGGTCTATTTTGCATCAAATAAGTATGCCGTATAACTTACTTTTTGTATCACTGAATAGTTTGATGGACTCGCATTCAATATTCTACTAACCTTGTATTTGTCCAACTAAGCATAATGTACGCTTTTCAATATGTGCACAGTAATCAATTAAACTGGTCAGAAACGTCTGGCATTGGACAAATACTTTTCTAGAACACCAATGCATGTTTATTATGTTTAGGTTCGTACCAAAAAATCTAGCAATACTGAGATTTAAAAGCGTTTGGTTGCTTGGGTAAGTTTAATCCTTCGTTAACGTTTCAAACTAATAAGCCATTAAACTAATTTTTATTTCTAACCTACCAACACATTTTTATTTCTAACCTACCAACACATTGACATCAAATACAAGAACGAACAAAATCATCTTTCCACAGCGATTCTAGTGTTCATATACAGTACTTGTGTTAAACAAAACATGTATTCTGAGTTCGTTATCTATTTCAAACGACTTACTAACTTGTTCCCACGAGTAAGTGTGTCGTTACCATGACTTTTTTAATATTTCCCAAGTGTTAGCTATCTCGTTAAAACGCGTGAGTACGTCGATCCCACGACTTAGTCATGCGTTCCCAAGAGTGAGTTAGCTCTCTCCGTTCCCACGACATAATAACTCATGGGAACGGGTTAAGATTCACTTAGTCGTGGTAAACAGTAAAGTCGTGGGAGGGATATAAATACTGTACAAAAAAATGCACGTGTCACATCTATGCCACCATATAATATTAATTTTCTGCAACCTGTTATTTTGAAAACCACGGAGTGTTAATTTAAGCCTTTAATGAAATTAATTAAAGTCATTCTGATAGTTTGAACAATCAAAATAATTGTATTTACCTACTGGTTTGTGATTTGATTTTAAATATTGATGATATGCACATCCATCCGAAAACCCGTTAACACTTTTAAATGAATTTAAACATGGTTTATGCATGTAGAAATTACTTGTAGCTGAAAAAAAAGCAACAACAACATCAGTAAAATAAATAACATTTTCAGTTTCTACATGACGATAATATAACACCGCTAGATACAGTATAATGAGTTATAGCATACCTAACAGTATTAACATGCTATTCAAAATGAAAACTTGTTTTAAAAGTGTTTAAAATTAACTTAAATCCCTAAAATATAAATCGTAATAATGACACATCAATTTTAAAAATGATATAATTTATGTTAAATACATCTAAACACATCTTAACGCATGTTCACAGTATTAAAGTCTTACGTCTTCTATTTGATCATCGGTGGCCACATCCGTAAAGTCAATTTCCGACGACTTTCCGGGCTTTATATCTGAATGCATGTCCGAATTACTGGTCGCATCTGAAATCACTGTTTTTGAAGAAAGGTTGGATTTTATGGAAGTTTGCGACTTATTAGCCGTCTCTGCAAGGCTTAGTCCATTTGTTAATACATGGACATTTTCCATGGCATAGGTCTCGGTTTGAACCTGCGAGTTGCGAAGATCAAGGCTCTGTTGCTTGGTAACAGGATCGCGCGTCGCGCGCGTTTTCTTCGTCAGCGATATCGCCGGAAGCGATTTGGAGCGGTGATGCTTCTCCATTTCCCTAACTTCTTTCGTCTGGCTTGATTTCCACGCCTTGTAGGCGATGTGGAACGCTCGGGTGAGCACGAGCGACATCGAACGCGCCTTTTCCGTGCTCGAGCAGAAGACCGCGTGACACTCCCATATTTTGTCGTCTGCAGGCCTCAATATCCACGAAAAAATGCGATCGTTCACTTCCAAATCTACATTACAGAATGATATAATCTCGATTGGGAACATTTTCTCAGGAACCTTTTTCGTGTCTATGTATTTCATTAAGATACCGGAAGGAGTTATTTTCACGTGTACGCGCGACAGGAACTGCTCCTCTTCGGCGTTATCCCACAGTCGCTGAACAAGCAGCGTGGTGCATCCCTTTCCGGTCGCCGTGAACGTTTCAGTGAATCCTATATAACGGACCGTGAAACTCGGATCTTGGTCCGAAATCTTGGCTCGTTCCTTAAGTCTGTTGAACATTGTGATCGATTACTGAAAGTCTGTATTAAAATGCACTGTCAAAACATGCACTCCAGATTTGTGTCGTTTGATAATGATTAACCATTCCGTTAAATCCTCGAGACAAAATCGTAAATTTCTAAACTGTGCACACTTCTGAAGGTTGTAGTGGAAAATTCATTATACAAACAAATGCCGTTTCTCTGTTTATGTTGTATCGAAGCAAATGAATCCGTTCAGTGACTTTAAGCAACAACACAATTTCTTTGACATGAATTGACCTGCCGATGCGATTGTTGCTATTGTTACAATTCACGAGTTCTTGTAGAAGTTAACAACTATTTCATTGGATAATATAGCACTATATGAACTCATTCGACAGTCTAATTTTGCGATTAAACGTTCATTATTATGAATCATTATTAATTTCTTTGAGCACACACAACATTTAATTTCTCAAATAACCTCTCATTGTGCTTCAGTCGAAAAGCGAGACACTTTGCATACGAGCATTAAACGTTTTTCTGATGAGCCAACAATCTCGGTCTGGTTATGTATTTTCGGGTTTAACTATAATTCGTGTGTATACAATTTACAGCGAATGATCTTAAAGATACCTGTGCTGTCCGATTTTTCAAAATCCTTGAGTCTTTAAAACACTCCAAAATATCTTAACCCGATGTCAAAAAACCTGCCACCGAAATTTTAAGGAGAATTCCCGTATCTGAGTTCAACCCTTTTGTACTCGGCTCTGGGTACGTCATATCTCTTAGGGTGAAACCGCGAGCATATATTGAACACATGATAACAAATCGACGCCGTATTGGTATCCGGCGTTAACCGTTCAATGTTTGGTACTTTCATAAATCGATGTTTGTAAGACTTGTACCGATACATACAAAAAGGAAAATGTAGGCATTTCTTCCGTCTTGCTGATAAAGATTTGTTTAACGAGTGTAATCTATACTCGAAGGCCTAGTAAAACAGTACCGATTCTGTTTTCGCTGTTTGAATATATTAACAGTACCGGTATGCGATTAATGAATATCGCGCCTATTTGTTTCGGACCTTTAATTGTATTGATTTGGTCATTTTGACCACAGAGAACAAATAATGAAACCATCGCGAACCATCTATAGCGTGTTTATTGGACACACTTCACACTTCATACAAGTTATTGTTTTACAAAGTGCTAATGCTTTAAAGTGGCAGCTTGATACTTTTGAAAAAATCATACCATGAACAATATTTAAGCAGTCTGTAATAATTCAGACTTAAGTCGATATCTTAAACGCTATGCTAGCAATACACTTATTTTCCAAAATATTGATTTAAAACGTAAAAAAAACATTGTTTATTTTATTTTATCAACGTCAACTAATGATACTTGACAATAGAAATACTATTTTAAATAAGATTTATGTCATCTGTATGATGGTACGTCACTTGCTTGCAAAAACATGCATTTTTTTTAAATCAAAGATAAGTTTTAAAATGTGTCATTTAGCAAATCTGTGAAAAGTCTCTTAAGAATGTCTTAAATTTGACCTAAGGTCTCTTGACCGTTCGACTACGAAATGTTTATACGGACAGACGGTATCAGCTCCAATATACAGGTAATATACACCTTTGAAGTGGCCGCCTATCGCGCAGTGTAGTCGTGGAGGCCAACTGATTGGCGGTTTAATAACCTTAGAGATTAACCTCTACAATAATATATTGCGTGTCATGGAACGATGAGCCTTGTTTCCGGGATACGAGATATTGTCAAGCTCGCAGCTGTTGACTATATCTTGAAAGGTTAACAGATCACGCTGCGAAATTGACTATTTTAAATTGTACATTTTTTCACTCAAAATTTATATGAAACGTTAACATTCAGCAAGGTGTTTGTTTATTAAAGTGTTATCCCTCGCGATTAATGTCGATGGATTTAAGATATAAAGGACGACAATCAGCACGCTTCGATAGCTACTGGATATGAAACCGGTCATGTAAGAACCAGTCACATCATTGTCGGAATTCAACAGTAACGCAGAATTTTAAACATGCTTGGAATCCTCCTCCTCAAAATACTCATCAGCATCGTAATCACGATAAGATAATAACTTTCGTCACCATCATTGTCAGCAAATGCATCTGGGTCATCATCACCATATTCCTATACTTTTTCATGATAATCCCCAATATATCAATCATAATAATTATACATTGTACATAACATGATCATCATTAGCATCGTACCAATGATAATTGTTGCATATTATTGAATATCTTAATAATATTGTATCAATTTTGATTCTTTATCCAAAGCAACGCTTAACTTAAATATTTTGTGGTTGACCTTATTGTTTTTCATATACATTATTTCAAACTGCATCGCAAATTATGATCTAATAAGAAGCGTGTTTTATTCAGGCTAAAACGACAACTTATTACGACACAAAAGCGGTTTGTAATTAATTAAACTTTTCAAAGTATGATTTGTCCTGAAAAGGATATCAATTTACAATTAAATTCCGACTTGTGTCCCATTTAATACCATTTCAATTTTGTCCCGCCGATTATGTACATGAATAAATATCGCATACATTATTATCAGCTACATTTAATTATCCATAATTGTCAAAGAACAGTTACGTTAATATGACAAAACTTGTGTCAAAATGTTCGTTACCTCAAAATGTAATTGATACTTATGTAAAACCATCTCCAATAACGTACAATTCTGCCAAAGATACTTCGTTTATTTACAGTTTCTTTAATTTATTTCATAAAAAAACACCGAATCAATCTAGTTCAGTATTCAGAAAATAAAGTTTTCATTGCCATACTCTGACAACCAGAGCGGACTCATTAACCTCTACATATCTATTTCACAAGAAAAAAGAGATTAAATACAGGGCGAATTAAAAAAAAATGTCATCATTGTTAAACAAAAGGTAATATTCGTGGAAACGTGTATCATGTCGAGCTTTTGAAGCACCGTGGCAACCACAAATTGTGGTTGTTGACAAATGGACACGTGCTGTCACTCTGTTAAACAACAACAGCCTACCATAGTAAATAACCTAACCACACCATGTGTGTCCGGCAATTTTTAATTATAAAATCTTCAATTAAAGGACATGTACAGTAGAACCACATTATTTCGAGAAGAGGTAACTCGAAACCCTAGAGTAACTCGGGCTAATCTCGAGAACGGTAATATGGCGGATGCGTATCTCTGAAGGCTGGACATCACTTATATTTAATGTACAGAGTAAACACCCGAACTAATTCACGTAAAAATGCTTTTTTTTTAAATTCCCTTTGCAAAGCAAACATGTATGTTTTTTTAAACAGGCATTTGTTGCCCGATTTATATCTGAAATATGAATTTTGTAATTTTCATCTATGTGACAAACGCTTGACCTCTTAGGTGATTTTATAAAGTTTGGTATTTACGATTTTGTTATATGTTGTATATAAAAATAAAATGAATTTAAATACACCGATCGACAAGGCTATTCTTTTATATGTACTTTTAAAAAAGAAGGGTTTTTTCCACTGAAGACTTGTTAAAAGTAAATTCTTAAACACGTTCGTTAAAGAGAAGCTAGTAATTTACAGGTTAATAAGTATGTTTGCAACCCTTTGAAAAGAATATGAAAAGATACACTGGTTATGTCATTACATATTCCAATCCTTAATAAGTCCTGGTTACAAGTACATGTGCTCTGATTAAAATAACAAGTCGGCTGGGAAATTATAAACGTGTTTAGCCTACAGTTAATATGAGAAACGAGGATCAAACGGGGCAAGCGTTTCAAGACAGTTTTCGAGAGATGACCTTAAATAGATTTATTCAGTTTGGAATTAAATAAAGCATAAAGTACTGGTATTTTCACTGGTCGAAGATTAATAAACAGGCTACTGTATCTCTATTTCGCAACAGGACGCATCACTGATCCGCTAGCGAAGCGCAGTAATACATTAATTTAATGACTCGTAACTTATAAAGAAGTGGTTCCCCCAATATCGATATCTGTTTACGTGTACTACTACGAAATGCTGTTTGCTTGCAGAGTGTTAGACGGTAAGAAGAAAATAGATAACATTTTGACGGCGCGTATTATGTCGATCATAGATACACTACCCTTTTGTGCTGTATTTAAATCAAACATACCCGACAATATTCAAATTTATGAAAACAATTTAAGATAATACAACATGTATAAGTTCGATAATTGGTTAAATTTAATGCATTTTTTTAACACACTTCACTATGCATTTACAATTAAATAAATGAAGACCTACGAAATTAACTAAGCTTTTATTTAAAAATGATACTTGAGAACATTAAATCATTAAAAAAAACTGGTTTCACAGGTGAACAATTTTGAGATATGTAACTTTATGACTGTAATAATTCAACATAATCGGATCTGTGAAATTTCGTATAATCTTGTCAGTTCTCTGTCAGCTTTAATTGNTATTTACACAAATTTATAATTTCAATTTTACAAGTGGAGTTCAATAAAGTATGGAACTTAAAAACTGATGGATTCACATAGTAAACAATTAATATATATTTTTGTCTTAATTGCTGGAAACATGGACATTTACATATAAAGTGGAATTCATCCTCTATGTCCCTTTGATCACAACATTATCAGTAATCAGTTATGTAAGATCGGCAAGTTGGTCATGTAATACATTTTTGTTGTGTTTGTTTCATGCTATGTTATGTTCCTTTGCATTGATGTAAATTGTCCACAGTATAAAACTATTTTATGTAGGGCGGTTTTTAGTATAGGAAAAAGAACGTGCTAACAAATACGACATGATTTTGTAAATATAGTATGCTTTACAGAAATGCATACTTGTCCACATTTAATTTATCTGACCATTTTGTTTTATTGCTGACCATTTTGTTTTATTGCTAAGCATATTTATACATATTGACATCGCATAAGACTTCATTGGCACAGATGTGACATGTGCGTTATTTTATTTCCACAACTTAAAACTAGGTTCCAACGACTTAGTAACTCGTTGCCACGAGCTAATTATCTCGTTTCCCTGACATACTAACTTGTCATAGTCGTGGGAACGACATAATTAGCCAATCAAAGTCAAATCACAGAAAGAGTCGCGCTCACCCAGAGAGACCTTAAATTTTCACCTGGGCATTTGTCTATTTTGCATCAAATTAGTATGCCGTATAACTTACTTTTTGTATCACTGAATAGTTTGATGGGCTCGCATTCAATATTCTGCTGACCTTGTATTTTTACAACTAAGCATTATGTACGCTTTTCAATATATGCACAGTAATCAATTAAACTGGTAAGAAACGTCTGGCATTGGACAAATACTTTTCTAGAACACCAATGCATGTTTACTATGTTTAGGTTCGTACTAAAAAATCTAGCAGTACTGAGATTTAAAAGCGTTTGGTTGCTTGGGTAAGTTTAATCCTTCGTGAACGTTTCTAACTAATAAGATTAATAAACAGGCTACTGATTTAAACTGATTTTTATTTCTAACCTACCTATTTGTTAAGGTTTGCTACACATTGACATCAAATACAAGAAAGAACAAAATCATCTCTCCACAGCGATTCTAGTATTCATATACAGTAGTTGTGTTAAAAAAACACATGTATTCTGAGTTCGTGATCTATTTCAAACGACTTACTAAATTGTTCCCACGAGTAAGTGTGTCGTTTCCATGACTTAGTTAATATTTCCCAAGAGTTAGTTATCTCGTTTAAACGAGTGAGTACGTCGTTCCCACGACTTAGTCATGCGTTCCCAAGAGTGAGTTATCTCGCTCCGTTCCCACGACATAATAACTCATGGGAACGGGTTAAGATTCACTTAGTCGTGGTAAACAGTAAAGTTGTGGGAAGGATATAAATAAAAAAAATGCACGTGTCACATCTATGCCCCCATATAATATTGATTTTCTGCAACTTGTTATTTTGAAAACCACGGAGTGTTAATTTAAGCCTTTAATGAAATTAATTCAAGTCGTTCTGATAGTTTGAAAAATCAAAATAATTGTATTTACCTTCTGGTTTGTAACTTTGATTTTAAATATTGATGGAATGCACATCCATCCGAAAACCCATTAACACTTTTAAATGAATTTAAACGTTGTCTTTGCATTAAGAAATAACTTGTAGCTGAAAAAACAACAACAACAACAAAAAAATAAATAAATAACATTTTAATTATCTACATGATAATAATATAACACCGCTAGATACAGTATTACAAGTTATAGCAGACCTAACAGTAATTACATGATATTCAAAATGAAAACTTGTTTTAAAAGTGTTTAAAATTAACTTTAATCCCTAAAATATAAATCGTAATAATGACACATCACTTTTAACAATAATATATGTTAAATACACTAAACAAATAATAACGCATGTTCGCAGTATTAAAGTCTTAAGTCTTCTATTAGAGATACTAATTAAGAAACTATAAGGTTCAAGACCGAGGCAGACTTTTTTTATTGAATAGTACATATCTTTGTTTGTCTAAATATTTATTGTTTCGTTATTAATATTTCTTATTTAAGTATCTTTTTTTATGGTAAAATAAAAATATATAGCTCAAATACAGTTTGTGATTTAAACTAAAATTGGTCGGACATATTTATAAGCAAAACTCTGTAAGATTTCATGTAGAGGCAAACGTTTTTTTTATTAAAAAGTATGTATCTGGTTTAGTCTAAAACTGGAGTTTTTATTTTAATGAATATCTTAAAAATCGCTCTCAAGCTACCACAAACATCTCTTGCTGGATATGAATTTTAAATGAACAAGTACCGGAGCTATTCATTAGCAAAACTGTGTAAGATGTCAGGACATGGCATACTTTTTTTATTGAAAAGTACATCTCAGCTTTTGCATATAACTTTATTGTTATGTTATTATTTAAGTAATGTTAACTAAACTGGTTTCATAATTTATTAAATGTTCTTAATAGGATCTAAATTTATGATAAAAATGTTCAATATGAAAAATTTGGAGCCTTAAATAAACTTAAATAGCTCCAATGATGTTCTCTACATTTCCTAAACTTATAAATGCCTTTATTAAATTTTCGTAATAAAGTCTAAATTTACGATAAAACAAAGAAAACACGAACACAATAATTGATGGTTTTTTCGTTTATTGCGGATTTTCAATTTAAGCAAAGTAGATCTAATGGTCTTGAAAAAAACATCTGCGATATAGGCCCGAAAGCTTTCCTTCAGTGGGAGGCGATGTCCCAAGGGTGATTTAAAAGTGTAAATTGGTATGTCTGTGACCCCACATGTCTGAACATGTGTTGATACCGTTTTTAAGATAAGATATCATGCGGCACCTTCTGATAACATTTAAAATGACAATCAAGGAAATCAATTCATGCTGAGTTTTATGACTCTTAAAAAAATGCATACAAACCTTGTTTCTTTAAATAACCAAATAACTGATAAAAATATGTATTTAAAAAATGCGAACTATTATTTGATGATCATATCGATAACAGAAACTATTTAAATTTTCAAATATATTAGATAAAATTACTTCGCATCCTTTTATTGTTCACGGACCTTTTCAAACATATAGGTCCTTGTATTGTTCTTCAGTACCGTTAGTCGTCGCGCGCGAGTATTCAGGGGCGATAATACGGGAGTTATCGATTTTTTCTGAGATTGTCTATACGCATGCGAAAAATGATAACCCGCGTTTTTTATCAAATGCGTGGAAGACAGATTTTTTTTGTAAACGTATAAGTCTGTGTTGTTGTTTTAAATTAATAGTGTAAGTTATCCTTACGTTCAAGGTTGGGTACTGTATTCTACTATTCCGGAAATTCATTCATTGCGAAAATTTCGGCGTTCATTGTTTCCTTACTGTCGACAAATACGTTAATTATAAATGTAGTTTGATTTACGGTTCACGTTTTTATGTTGGTTAATGTAAGTGAAACAAACAACGGACACACTCAACGCAGAATTCCAATTTTTAGACAATAAAAAAATTAAGAACCGAAGATTTGCAATGATTGCAACTTTATTAATTACATTTAATTAATTTCTTTGCAATGGTTACGTTTTGACAGAGGCCATGAGACCCCTTATTAATTTATGAAAGAATCGATTGATCAATAATGTCTTAATGTTAAGATAAGTAATGATAGCTCCATTACAATTATTTTCAAAGTTTCATTTCTGTTATATATTGTTTTTAATTTATCTCTTAAAATGAGATGAAATTCATGCCTTCGGCATCCAGCTTTAACTAGTCGTCATTGATTTCGTTGGTGGGCGTGCCGTACTGAAATGTCAGATTGAGACGTTTGTGTTTTTTTAATTGGTCAATTGTATTTTCTGGGCAGAGCTTTCGTTATGCCAGAATAAGAACTTCAATTGTTTGATTGGGTCGCCGTTTTTTTGGGGCATAGCCATTTGTCAAATCTCGTCAAATACACATGATTACTGCCGAGTCGGTATATGCAATATCGAGGAAAGCGTGTTTCACGAAGAGTTAGGGTATCAGTACACGTATGAATATACGTCGCAGGTGGCAACCAAGCGTGAAACACACTGAACATAGCTCGGCTTAAGGTGGGATTAATTGGGATCCAATTGCACAGAATATGTTTTCCTCGATGAATATCAAATAATATATGGTCGGTTGGAAAAATGTTGCTTTTATAACCCCTTTTATCTTTTCCGGGTTTTCCTCAAGACATTGTTTTCTGTAAAAAAATCACATTAATAAGCTGACTTTGGCCGCGATTAAAATCCCAAATCTGATACCGACAAACACTATTTTTACATCGTTAGGAATCTTAGTGGATCTTCTTTACAACGGTGGCATTTTAATTAATATCAAATAAATAATAATGTTTTTATAACCACTTTTACCTTTCCGTGTTTTTCTTCAGGCATTTGTGTGTAAAAAAAACGTAAACTAGGCCGACTTTGACCGCGATTTACAGGCTCTGATTCTGACACTGCCATACACTATTTTTTACATCGTTTGAAACTTTGAAGGTTTTTCTTTACAACGGTACCATTATAATTAATATTAGACGAATAATAATGCCTTTATAACCATTTGTACCTTTTACGGGTTTTACCTAAAACATTTTCGGGTTTTCCGAACTTTTCCGGGTTTTATACCTCGCCTTAATACGCCATCATCATCATCATCATCATCATCATCATCATCATCATCATCATCATCATCATCATCATCATCATCATCATTATCATCACCATCATCATCACCGTCATCATCACCGTCATCATCATCATCATCATCATCATCACAAAGCGCATTTTCGCTAATTTATTTGACCAAGAGAAGTGTCAATTGGCATGCTAAATTTGCTTGTATCTGTCTTAAATACTCGGAATACATAATCCGTGAATACTTTTAAATACCTGTTCATATATTCAATCGAAAAGAAAAAAAATCAATGAATAATTGTCTATATATCATTGTTTATCATGTCATTAACATTTTTTTGCGCTGATGCGTTGAAGCTAAACGATGAGTTCGTAGTTGTAGTATTGGTAGTAGTATTAGTAGTAGTAGTAGTAGTATTAGTAGTAGTAGTAGTATAAGTAGTAGAAGTAGTAGTAGTAGTAGTTGTAGTAGTAGTAGTAGTAGTAGTAGTAGAAGTAGTAGTAGTAGTAGTAGTAGTAGTAGTTGTAGTAGTAGTAGTAGTAGTAGTAGTATTAGTAGTAGTAGTAGTAGTGGTAGTAGTGGTAGTTGTGGTAGTAGTGGTAGTAGTGGTAATAGTGGTAGTAGTGGTAGTGGTGGTAGTAGTAGTAGTAGTGGTAGTAGTAGTAGTAGTGGTAGTAGTGGTAGTAGCGGTAGTAGTGGTAGTCGTGGTAGTAGTGGTAGCCGTAGAGGCAGCGGAAGCGGTCGTGGCAGCAGCAGAATTAGCAGTAGCAGTAGCAGTAGTAAGAGTAGTAGTAGTAGTAGTAAGAGTAGAGTAAGAGTTGTAATAAGAGTAGTATTATGAGTAGTATTTGTAGAAGTAGTGGTAGAAGTAGTGGTAGTGTAGTGGTATTGGTAGTGGTAGTAGTAGTAGTGGTAGTGGTACTGGTAGGGCAGAATTTATATTTTCCTGACAGAAATACATGTGTCGTTCCATTAAGAACAAACACCATGTTAATGATCAAACGTTCATTCTTAGGTAAATACTATATATATTATATTAAGATTGTAAGTTGAGGAAAATACGTACATGTACGAGCACTTACGAGCACCATTCACTAACGAAGTAGATGAAGTATGTCAAAGTTAGCATTGAGACTTACACAATGTTGGTAACACTAGTAAGACGACTCATTTGAAATAAAGGGCTACGAATATATATTATAACAAATGTAAAATTCATACGAATACACCGTGGGGATTCCCGCGGATTCCATTCGCCGTCCACCCTGCACAATAGCCTGCTCGGTCCTTGAAGGTCGTAACCGGGGTTTCAAGCAAACATTGCATAGGATCCGATATTGTAGTTATCATCTAAACGTTTACCATTAGACGGAGGATTCAATGCGCCGCATGTTAGCTCTTCAATACAAATAGAAACATTGCCCGAGTCGTTTATTGAACTGAAACCACTAGGGGCCCTGTATGTGACCTCGAAATACATAGTGTACCAGTGTAAGAGTAGATATTTAAAGTTATATACGGATTTCTACTAACAAACTCATAATCAACGACTCATTACAAATCATCTTGTCGAGACAAATTTAACACTATTTTTTCACGTTTGTTTATTATAAAGTGTGTATACCAATTGTAGTTTGATACCACGTTATGCTCTATGAAATAATTTATTAATGCGGAGAGAAGTATAACTTGCAAAAATATCCGCATTATATTGAACTTACTTGAATAAAACATACAATCAATCGTGTGTGTGGGTCTATGAGAAAAGTGAAATGTCTCAAACGGGCAAGCTAATCAGATTCCTTAGACCACTATAAACTATTCATCTTTGTCAGTCTGAAGCGTTTACAGAATAAATTAAATCTTATGATCGAACGCTAAGGATAATTTCAAAACAACTGGTACATATTATCAGGGCATGTATCTTAAAACCATCTCTAAGATCTACACGTTCATATATGTATTTAAACTAATTTAAGTGAACTTGTTAACATATTTTCGTTTTTTTTGTAAATGTCATTTAAAGAATTTACTTACACATATTTAGAAATTAACCATTTATTTCATCCAATGAAATGGCTCGATTGCAATCATGTAATCATTAATACCATGAACTTAGCGCACACTATTACTGGCCTTTGATTGGTTGTTCTTAACAATCTCTTCTAAGAAGCTGTAGTTAAAAGAGCTACCATATTTGGAACACTACGTTGTACAATTTTTTGATTTCCATATGCCTAATCAATCAAATTGTAGGATATATTCTACGTAAGTCCGCTCCTTTACAACAAAAAGATTGTTAAGGGTTCATTTAAAAGGATCGTCTTCGTTGAGATTCGAACTTGGGACATTTGAAAACAAACTTAATTGCGCTACCACTGGACCATTTAGGCTTCAGCGAAAAGTCTCGTATTATAAACGCTATGTTAGTTACATAATTATATTCAAAATTAAAAGATTTGTCTTAGTCAAGAGCGTCATTAAGCTGCTTTTTTGCATCTATACCACACATTTTAATTGACATCTTGTCAAATTGTCAATAAGTGGCGTTCAAGTTATTTATGTTAAAAATTAACTGGATCAATGTTAAGTAACATTCAAATAAACAGCGCTGTAGGAAAAGACAGTTGTAAGAAAAACTTTTTATTATCATTACATAAGCACAATCTTGCTGAATAAAGTAATTCAATTAAATTCAAAATGCAGATCACATGTCACATTTAAAGCGCACAAGGTAATGTGACTCCCCGATGAAGCAACTCTCATAAGGTTAACTAGATTAAGCATGCACGTTATTTAATCAATCAACTGAAAAATAAAAATAAATCATTATGAAAACTAAATTTATATTATATGTTATGTGGTTATCTGTCAAATAATTTACATTAAATACTCAATTTGTATTTTACATAATGACTTATGCACAATCATTTTAAACTTAAAATATACTAATTAATCAAATACGGAAAACTAAATAGTAAGTAAATTTAAATAATCTTTTAGCGTTTCGTCGTGCACGTGTCCTTCATTTTAGCAACATATTGATAATACATTTTAATTGTTGCGAGCTAAAAACCCAATCGTCACATGAACATGTCGTTAGATCAAGATAGAAAGGATCATGGTTATTACAGACTTAAGAATGTTTCAGAAGTCTGCACCTGCTGGCTTGAAACATGTTTACTACTTGTTCCCATCCTTTCCATGGGTTGTTGGTCTAGTTTTTGGACGATTTCTTTTGCAGTCGATAACATTACCAAGTACAAAAGGGAAACTGCAATTCAGATTAAAAAGCACACTTACAGCTTAATTAACAATGCCTCTCGAAACACATCTGTACATAAAGTAGCATAACGACTTCATGACTATCTGTAAGTACCTTTCACCGCTTTTCTTGAAACTAAAGCTGGTGTTTTGACAGACGCACTTGATAACGTCATTCGCTGATCACATGAGCTGTATTATTTTGATTCTGGGTCAATATCTTTTGTCTTGATTTTAGTACAAGATTAGCTAAAATTGCAACGTTATTTCGTTATTTTCTTTATCGTAATTGAATAATTCATAATATATGTTTGGGTAAATTAATTTCGTAATAGAGTTCATGTTCGTTAATGAATGTTTTAAAACCATAACATGTTTGAAAATATACTTAGTTGGTGTTCGGAATTTATACGCATAATTGCATAAATGTCTTAAACTTGATCTGCCTGTTAAATCGTCCACAGTCGCGACCACATTTTCCAATTCCTAATGGACACATAATTAACCAAAAGTATGTATATTATTCTTTTGTTCAAGTCGAGTAAAACAAAAAATAAGTTTTGGCCATTTGCACGGAAAGCAAGTGAAAATCAGACCCGCACTTGGCTCAGACTACTACTACTCTTACTACTACTACTACTTCTGCTGCTGCTCCTACAATTACATCAACAGAAGCACCAGCAGCAACAACAACAACAAAAACAACAACTACTTCTACTACTACTGATACTGCTACTGCTGCTGCTACTGCTGCTGCTGCTGCAAATTACTACTACTTCTACTACTACTACTACTACTATTACTACTACTACTACT
>VMBQ01001086.1:170055-211223 GCA_007657795.1 Dreissena rostriformis | reverse complement strand
AAGGTCACTGTCACAATTAGTGTAATAATAGTTTCTGATCAATAACTTGTCAACCAATTGACTTAATACTTTAAATGTGCATTGGCCTTGAACAGTATATGACCTCTATTGAAATTGGGGTCACTAGGTCAAATGTCAAGGTCACTTTCACATTAAGTGTGAAAATCGTTTCCGATCAATAACTTGTCAACGAATTGACTGATTGACTTGATACTTCACATGTGCATTGGCCTTGGGCAGTAGATGACCCCTATTGAAATTGGGGTCACTAGGTCAAAGGTCAAGGTCACTGTCACAATAAATGTATACATCAAGGCCCTGTTTCCGGGGCATATGTCTCCGAATGCGGAACTCTTGTTTTCATGTGTCTTCATTACTTTGTAAACCACATTTTCTTTTTGTCATGGATCATTTCAATTAACAACCATTAAAGTGCTTATGTTTTCAATAATAATGTATGAACTGTACGGGTACATAATGACTATGTAAGCTTTTATGGTGATATGCATACATAAATGAGGTTTTATTTTTCGAATTGTTTGTACATCCATCAAATTTAGAATTAAAAAAAGGTCAAAATGTTAGAAAAAAAAAACAAGTTTGTTACAAACAATCTACTCAACGATCAAGATAGAAACTTGTAATCAAAACGAATGATTGATAGAACAACCTTTTTCTATTATACAGGCCAGTCTGTTTTACCACTTGATATGTTGAATATAGATTTTCCGTTAAAATCTGTAAAATTAAAAAAAGGTATAAATGTGATACTAAATACAATAAAAATAACAAGTATGTTACACACACTTAACAAAATCCTGCACAGTCAAGAGAGAAATGTAAAATATACTAATATGATGACGATGGTTTCTATTTTTCAGGCCAGTCTGTTTTACGACTTGATATGAAGACAGTTACCATAGAGAGTTTAGAGAACATAGAATGTAAATTCGAATTCGTCATTGACCAAGGGGAGACAATGCATGGTTTCTGTTCCTGGTTTGAAGTGGAGTTCTGTCCCCTGAGTGAAGATATGGACACTGTGATACTTAACACTGGGCCTGACAATGAGTAAGAGACTCGCAAATAGTTAAACTTGTCAACTGATAAATGTTAAGTTTCGAACAATCGATAAATATGTATTTGTCTCAGCGAATAAAATGGTTACCATGGAAACGGAAGTTTAAGATTGTAAATTCTATGCTAACAATTCACGTTTGATGTTTAAATTGACAAGATTATGAATTGTTCTAAAAGTGCTATTTAACACAATTGAATAATTGATAAAAGTAGCGTAATTATCTTATTATGTAAAAATGGGTTTAAATGTGTTGCCATGGCAATCATACCATATAAGTTTTAAGGGTTTTAATAAAAAAAATCAGAACTATACATATAAACTAATTTTTTGAACCCTTATTGAACCTAGTCCCTTAAATTTCATCACATGCTTTCCCTTTTTTCAGTGTAGTACATATATGATTTTTGATCTCCTCTTAAACTACTGGTCGGATTGGGATCAAACTTCCACAGTTGAATGACCTTACAATTAAATGACCTTAATGTATAGCCATATACATTAAGAATTGTGCCCCTTTGTTGATTTTTCCACAAGAATATATTGTCTCAACATTTTGTGTTTTCAACTCATTTTAACTGTGTGGATCTCGCTCAAACTTTAACAGTTAAAGGACCTAAAAGTGTATGCTTATGCGGCAAGTAACCAACTGCTTTTACTAGGCATTTGTTTAAACTCACTTACATTAAATGTTTTACGTTAATTGTTTCGCAAAAAGCTCTTGATTAATTGAAATACTAGACAGTAAGATAATTCTTGGTGTTTTTTTTTCAGGCTGACCCACTGGAAGCAGAATTTGTTCCTGTTGGACAGTCCCATACGAGTCAATGCTGGTGACTTCATTTCTGGGACTCTTACGATTGCTCGCAATCCTGAATACCGAAGACACCTCAGAGCTTTCTTTGATTTCAAGGTCGTACCAGGATCGGAGGAGAGTAAAATTGTAAGTTTTTATGCCTCCAGCATTTCTTGATGCCCAGAGGCATAACGTGGTTAGCATGGCAGTTTGTTTTTTATGCCCCCTTAAAAAAAAAAGGGGGTATATTGTTTTTGGCCTGTCTGTCATTCTGTCCCAAAACTTTAACCTTGGTCAAAACTTTTGCAATATTGAACATAGCAACTTGATATTTGGTATGCATGTGTATCTCATTGAGCTGCACATTTTGAGTGGTGAAAGGTCAAGGTCATCCTTCAAGGTCAAAGGTCAAATACTAGTATATGGCTTCAAAGCGCAGTAGGGGGCATTGTGTTTCTGACAAACACAGCTCTTGTTTTCGTCTGTCTGTCAGTTCGTGTGAGGTTAACTTAAAATGACACATTTCGTCTTTAATTAATAATGCTTTTTTCAAATCTTTGATCCTTGCATGGATGAAGTTTTTGAACCCTTTCAACTCAACCACCCCACCTGACATCTATTTGACCTTGACATTGACCTACTTTTGGACTATTGCAGAAAATCTAAATGCTTGGTAAACCCAAAATAACGCTTTGTTCTAACATCATTACAGCGTGTTACAAGCCTTTGATACTTTCATGGATGATGTCTTTAAACACTATCAAAACACCAACATCTCCTGACCTTTTTTTTACCTTGACATCGACCCACGTTTTGACGTACACTAATTCAGAAGGTCAAATTCTTGGTTAACCTAAAAATAAAATGACCATTACATCTACACTCAATACCTCTTGAAACAAAGCGTTGATACTTGCCCAGATGTTATCTATGTATACTCTTAACACGCCCACATCACCTGGCCTCGTTTTTACCGTGTCATTAACCTACTTTTGGATGTAGACAAACGAATAAGGTCAAATATCTCAACCCAAATTTGCGATTTAATTAACTCGGAATACACATATCACGTTGACCTTGATATTGACCTTCTTTTAGAACAAGCATGTGAGGATGTGTAATACTTAGACACTATTCTTTACATTGTAAGTAATTGTGGTATTTTTTTTTTTAAATGTTTTTCGGTTGCTAAAACTTTAAAACTGTAAATGGTAGTAAAATAAAATTATCAATGATGATTGTTTTAATAACAATGCATTTGTTCTTCAGGTTGACCCAAGCTCAGTTCAGAAGATGTTCTATGTATGGAGATGATGTCTAAAGCACTTAAGCATAACAAAATACCTCACCGAACATCAGCCTGTATTATGGCAAAACTCGGTGACTCACTGCCATACATTAAGCAAGATGTATTAATTAAGATGTGCACTAGATACTAAAATGTTTCTTACATGACTACCACTCCAGTAGTCTTAAACTATTCATCTTTTAAAAACAAGAATGATCATTCTTTGAGTTTCTGCTGTACTTACTGCACATCAGAAGCCATCCCCATGTATGGTAATTCAGCATGCAAAAAGGTAGGTTAACTGACTACGGTGATAGGAATGAAATAATTTCGACTCCGGCGAACAAATCTTATAAAAACAACGACATTTCAAACTGTGGAGGCTTAACATGGCATAATTGACAAACATTTATGTCATTTTGTATTCCTTGACAATTTTCAAAATATTGCCTGTTGTATGCTATCCATAAAAGTCGGGTTAAATACTGAGTGTTGAATTATTTATTTCAGAGCAGCATAAATAAGTTGAAAAAAGTAATGTTAAAAAATTAAGCATGTACATAATTGTTTGCGTTTCCCCAAGATGAATTCCTTTAACATGGCTTTAACTTTGAAACTATTCCATGTACAATTCTGATTATACATAACAATTGCAACAGCAACAACATCAATAAATGGCTATTGACGTCCATGCTTTCAAAGAAGTCCTTGTCGTTTTTTGTGGTGTTATCTTATCGTATTATCTTAATATACATTGAAATTGCGCTGCTATTGTTTATAAATCATTGTAACATTTTAGTACCGTAGAGGAGGGGGACTTTATGTACTGAAATCAGGAAGATAATCTCAGTGACATCTATTTGTAACTCCATCGTTTTTTGTGCTTTAATTGCTATAACAGCATGTACTGTTGTTAAATGAGAGTGGTTACATTGTTGCTAATATGTATTACCGCATTGTCCAGAGTTGAAAGTAATGTGAATAAAAGTTGAAGCAAATTGTTAACATGTGTAAGAAGTGTAAGTAAATGTTAAAGCAACTTCGTTTGTTAAGCATATTTTATACCCTTCAAAACTTTTAGCCCAACACATGTTACTCGTAATCCGGACAATATGTTACACTTTACTGACGTTATGCCCTTTTTTAATCAAAAACATAACTGGAAACTATATACAAGATTTTCAAACATTAACAGCGAATAGAAACACGTATACAATTACATGTATATAGTAGTTGGATAGATGTAATATAGATAATAATTGGCGAATTAAGAATTTATTTCCGTCTGCAAACAATTCATACATCGTTCAAGTCGTCAGATTGCAAATGTGAAAATTATTATCGCGTTCAATATTGTAAAGAATTTAACATCGAACATATGAATTAATAAAATTCGTTGCAGATAGTAGTAATATATGCAGAAAAGTGTAACTTGCCGTGTTAAAATATTTATCCTTACTGCAAACATTAATAACATAAATGCTATTTTCTGGAAGAAACTGACAACATACTTTTACATGTAATAAGATACAATTATATACACACATATATGTTTCGATGAGACTTTACAATGTCTCTCAAATGTTTCATTTTAGTATGTTCAAGTGTGAAATTTACTATACACATGCGTATCTTTAATGAATGCATTAAATGTATGAAATAATAATTTGTACAACTTATACTTGTTATTTCTATGTTTACGCATGCGCTTCATTGCAAATCAACATGACTGATATAAGTATCATATCAATCCTTAAATGATCTTTTCAACCGTTCTATGTCATGACTATTTTTTAGCAGCCGCCTTTGTCACTTTAAAAACCATGATGCTATTACTTACGAAACCCACGATTACTGAGTCAGTGTTGCAGCTGTAAAAGACTGAACATGGCTTTTGTATTCCGTCCTTCTCAGTAGCCAGTGTTGCCAGCTTCTTCTTCCCCTCGCGGTCAACCTGTATAATTGTGTTGGAAGACCAGCCACAAACCAGCACTTGTCCACCAGGTGTCACATGAACAGCTCGGGGGTCTTTGAGGTCAAGGTCAGAAAAGGTAGAGATAACTATTCCATCCATGGCCAGTGTGAGCAGTGAGTGTTTGGCTTTGTTTGTGACGTAAATCTTGTCACTAATGAGGTTCACAGCACATTTGTACACTGCAGAGAAGCAATATAATGCAATGTTTGAATACAATGTAAGATTATTATGAAATTACTCAATTATACAATGTTATTACTCAGACACATTACATGCATGTATATGTTCCTTGTCAGGTCAATTACAGGAGGAAACGCACATGAACATATTATTTTGTATCGCTATACTGTCAATAGCAACTTAAGCACTATGAAAAACCGTGCTTTATCAAGTACACACAACTATCATGGAAATCTAAACAATATAATCGAAACAAAAAGTTAATAAAAACGTCCTTCTATCTTGAAGTGCTCTTTCGTTTTCTAACCGTTTATTCATACATTTAGTGTTTTGATGTTGTATATGAGTATTCAATCTGGCATACAAATTAAAATCTGAAATATACGAATGATAAACGACAAATGACCAACTATGAATTCGTATATCATGAGAGTGGTTATCCCTTTTTTATCGTTATGCCTTTGCACTGTAATTACGATAATAAAATAGTATGTTTCAACTACCTGTATCAGAGCCCTGTGTGTCCTCGTACAGTTTCTTGACTAGTGTTCCAGTCAGAGTGTACTGATACAGAGCTTTACCTGAAGTTACATACAGATCACCCTCATGGTGGGCTATACCAACACACATATGTGGAAGCTGGATCTTGTTTCCCTTCTCCAACCTGTCATTCCTGACAGTTATCAACTGTAGACCGTTTATACCGTCACCTTGTTGCTCATTCGTTGTAACAACCACCTCACTAGCAGATATCAGACACATGTCATATGAATAGTAAGACACTTCGCAATGGCTCAACAACTTGTATTTCTTGTCTAACAGTTTCACCTTATTATATTGAAAGTCTAGTACAAGCGTCTCACCAGTAGGAAGCTCACAGATTGCATTGATAGAGCATAAAGTTTCATCAAGCGACATTTTAACGCTATATTCTGACTTTTTCTGCAGCGAAATAATTGTATTTGGATGTACAATCCTACCCAGACCTGTCAACTTTGATAGGGACTTTTCAATGTCATTATAAGGTGCAAAATCCATATCATTTGTATTTTCGTTTTTCGACGCTTTAAGAATTAATTCAAAGTTCTTTGTCTGCTGTTGACATTGTTCAAAAGCTATGAAAAGTAGTTTGCTGCTCTTGTTGCAAACTTGATTGACTGCTTTACCGAGACATTTCAGACTTTCTTGAAGGCTGCTACACTCATCTCTTTCTTTTGTTATAGACATCTTAGAGCTAGAAATCATTTTGTCGATTTCTTGTATTGTCACGTTCTCTAAGCGATCTAATTCTTTATTGATTTTCTGTCGCACTGCGTCAATCTTTTCTTTAATTCGATTGTATGTCTTCTCAAGCGACTGAAGATTGCCTTCTGCTCTATCTTTCAGTTTCTTCAACTCTTCATGTGTCTTCTGCATGTTCGATATTAGTGGATGGACGTCCGCCGTTGAATATGTGTCCGTCTCTTCAATAAGGCTGACTTTGCTGCATGATCTACAATACAAGCTTATGTATAAGAATTTCATTAATACACGGAATCGAGTAATATAATAAAAATTCCCTGTTCTAATAGCTGAGGACAGTATAACAGTCATATCACGGCGGTCAGTTTTCCAACTCACTAATTTTCCTGGGATAGCTGGTTACCATAACGAAGAAAATTTACTTATGCCAGTAACTGACAACTGCCATACTTGAATCAGAAGTAGAGGGGGGGAATGGCCGTGAAAATATTGCATGACCAATAACCACACAATTAATGTGGCCAGGCCGGGTATAAAACCCGCGATCCTCAGCTTTGTAGTCCAGCTCTCAACCAACTGAGCTTGCCGAAAATAATCGGACAATTTGAATATTGGTATCAACTCTCCCGCTTGAACATTAAAACATGCATGTAGTACGTTATCACTCCTAACGTAGTTGACCGACATTTTAAATCAATGTAAACCTCTTGACTGATATTGGACGGTTTATGTTTAATATCGAGCGATAGATTGTGTCGATAAATACGATAAGGTTGTTAGTTTGAACAATTTTAAGTTGCGTTAATTGTCCGATATTTTTAAAATTCGGAATGTTTGATATGCATTATACTTTTTATTCCCCGGTAGGGTGGCATATAGCAGTTGAACTGTCAGTCCGTCTGTCTGTCTGTCTGTCTGTCTGTCTGTCGGTCTGTGCGTCCGTCCGAAAACTTTAACATTGGTCATAACTTTTGCAATATTGCAGATAGCAACTTGATAATTAACATGCATGTGCATCTCTTGGAGCTGCAAATTTTGAGTGGTGAAAGGTCAAGGTCATCATTCAAGGTCAAAGGTCAAAAAACTAAATCCAAGGGAAGTAACAAGCTTTAAAGGGAGATAATTTATATTTATCATTTGGCAGGTACAGATCATTTTCACAAGGGAAGTAATTATTTTAAAGTGATATAATAATTTAAAAAAAAAGAAAAGGAAAAAGTTCACAGCGGCGCACTAGGGGGCATTGTGTTTCTGCAAACACATCTCTTGTTTCATATGGTTAGAAAACATAATTTTGAGAACAAACAACCACAACAACAAAGCTAACGTTAACTTACCTGTGATGAACTGCCACGCAAATAAGACAACACAGTTGTTTGTGGTCCTCACAGAACAGTTTTATTTTCTCATCGTTATGTTCTCCACACTTCTCTAGCATGTCTATCGTTGACTTGGCAATCGGCCATTTCTCCATTCGTTCTCTTCCAAACACAGAGTGAGAATTAAATAGCTGGTTGTGTAGTTTCACACAATTACCGCAGTAACACTTAGAACACCCTTCACAGTAAAAATGAGCCTCGTTTTTATTGCAAGCATCACATGAAAAGTCCCATATTGTGTCTGATCCTTTGGCTGAAAGCGTTGACTCAAAGTTGGAAGCCATTTTGTTTGCAGGTGAACCAGGAAGTGTTTTTGTTTGAACACAGTGCGTTGCTACAACACAACGTTCGTGACTACTCGGTCAACAACGCAGATATGTTTTACTGAAATCAAAGCGGCGAAAGAACTGCATATAGTCGCCGTTGAGTAATACAAACATTTAAGCAATGATGTTTTAAAGCACTAATAGCAAATGATATTCATATTTAATTGAATTATTTGAGTTGATTGTGAGATTCGGCGCGTGTACCGTTTTAAACTCCCAATGCATTGCATTGACCGTTTTAAGGCGCTGATCCCAGTTTAAGCCTATTTTATGTTTAATATTGTTTTGTATATGTTTCCTGTATTATATAGACACATTTGTCACTTTAATTGAATAAAGAACAAGCGGATGTAAACAAAAATCTGGCATTTGATAATATCTTTGGAGTTTTGTTCTTCCATTTGTAGATGAATTTTCTGTGCAAGGGATTTTTGTTCTTAAGATATTTAATTGGTATGGATAAGACGCTGTTCGTCCCTTGCAACAACTTAAGGTCCTCGTGCTTTAATAGAGTCTCTCGTACTGGTGTAGCTGAAGTTTAACTTAGAAATTAGTTATAGTCGGCTGTTTTTCCATTCAGGAGGGCAATGGATTCTTTCATATTTGCCCAAAATAGTCCAGTAAGCAACTGAAACCAATTCTTTAGAAGTGCATTTTTATGAAAGAATTCTAGTATCACTCTAAGGCTTGTTAATAAATGTTTTTCACCCGTCACATCACTTCAATGGGTATTAATAAGTGTTTTTCACCGGTGTCACCAGAGGTGTAATGAGTGTTTTTTACTCGTCTAATCAATCCAATGGGTGTAAATAAGTGTTTTTCTCCCGTCTCATCAATCCAAGGGTTCTTAATAAGTGGGTTTTCCCATCTCATCAGTCCAAGATGTCAAAATAGGTGTTTTTCCTCCGTCTTATTAGTCCAATGGGTGATAATAAGTGTGTTCCATCCGTCCCATCGGTCCAAGGGATATTAATAAGTGTTTTTTACCGGTCTCATCAGCCCAAGGGATGTTAATACGTGTATTTCACCGGTCTCTGATTTTCCCATGACCGGACCATATGACGCGTACAAATTTCATTCCCCGCGGTGAAAGGTCAATGTCACAATTCAAGTTCAACTGTCATTAATTTTCGTCGTCGCCATTAAAGCTGTTATTGCCTGGGAGGATTTTGTGTCGCTAAATTTAGACCTGGTATCATTTATTGTTATTGGCAACCCTATCAAAATAATAATGATAACTGTTTTCTTAGTATATATTATTATTCTGTAGAGACATTATTCCCCAGTATCTCCAAAACGCATGTAAGAATATGCAATACTTCAAATATATTCTTTAAATTGTAAGAAATTGCGGTTTTGATTTGGTATAAAATGTATTTCAGTTTAAAAAAAAAGATAAAACTTTGCATTGTAAATGGTAGTAAAATAAAATTATCAATAGTGATTGTTTTAATAACAATACATTCGTTCTTCAGGTTGACCCAGGCTCAGTTCAGAAGATGTTCTATGTATGGAGATGATGTCTGAAGCACTTAAATATAACAAAATACCAAACATCAGCCTGTATTATGGCAAAACTCAGTGTCTTCCATACTTTGAGCAAGATGGATTAATTAAGATGTGCAATAGATACTAAAATGTTTCTGAAATGACTACCACTCCAGTAGTATAAAACTATTAATCTTTTAAAAATAAGAATGATCATTCTAAGCGTTTCTGCTGTACGTACTGCACCTTAAAAGCCATCGCCATGTATGGTAAACCAGCTTGCTAAGGAAAAGTGGGCTAACTGACTGCGGTGATACACTTTTGACACCGGCGAAAAATTCTAATAAAAACAACGAAATTTCAAACTGTGGAGGCTAAACACGGCATAATCGACATTATGGCATTTTGTATTACTTAACACTTTTCAAACTATTGCCTGTTGTATGTTATTCATTAAAGTCGGATTAAATACTGAGTGTTGCCTGTTGGAGTATTTATTTAAGAGCAGCATAAATAAGTTTATAGTAGTAATGTCCAAAAACTAAGCATGCACATAATTGTTTGCGTTCACCAAAGATCATGGTTGTGGTTATGGTAAATTTATTTAACATTTTTTTAACTTTGAAACTGTTTCGTGTACATAGATGGTTCAACAAAACAATAACAATAGCAACACAATCTTCAATTTGCTATTGATGTCCATGCTTTCAAAGAAATCCCTTTGTGTGGTCCTATCTTATTGTGAAATCTCAATTGAATTAATCAGATATAAATGTGATTATCGTCACATAAATAAGAAATAGAAAGAGGTCGTTATAATAGCACACTACGGAAAAACAGAAAATGTAAGATGTGCAACGGAAACGCTATAGAAAACGAGAACCACTTTTTACTTATTTGTCTTCTATATAGAGAAATAAGAAAAGAACATTTAAAACCATATTTTCAAAGGTGGCCAACGTTAAATAAATTTGACATTTTAATGCAGTCGGCAGATAAAAAAGACATTATAAACCTCGCTTAATATATTTTAATGGTAATGAAATTCGTAATAATATAGGCGATCAGTTATAATTGTTAACTTTTACAAGACTATAGCCATGTTATTTGATTATTCATTGAATATGTTTGTATAATTAAATAATTCTACAATTTCCTCATGTTACAGTAAGAGATATAATTATATTGATAATTGATGTATTACTGTCTTTTTCTAAACATCTCTTATTAAATCAATGTTTGGATATTATTATACACACTTCGTAACTTTCTGTTTTGTGGCAAAAAACATTGTATTATGCTTATATGCTAATAAAAGTTATTGTTGGTGTTGTTGTTGTTGATTTGCTGTTAGAAATTATTTCCAAATAATAAACATGAGTGTGATTGCGGAAATTACCGTGGAATATACCTTGAAATTGGGCTAGGATTTTATGTCAATCGTGTTTCAGAAAGTTTTCCGGTGTAAACTGGCGTACACGATAATATCATGATATTGTAGTCACATCTATAATTGAAACTTAATCCATGCCGTGGCTTAAAGTATTTGAGTTTTTTATTCACAAAGGCAATAGAATCATATTGGTACTTCTTGACCTTTAAAAAACTTATTTTTTTTTACTCAAACTGTGCTGTGTATGAAAAGAATATCCGTGGATTGAATGTTAATTAATATTCTCCTCCGTAAGCGCATGTATGTAACATTTAAATACCGAGGGTATTTTATATATTATAACATGGAAGACAATTTCAAAGACATCTCTCGCAAAATCAATCGTTGTATTTGCTTTAATTACTATAAAATCACATGAACTATTGTTACATAAGAGTGTTAAAATGCTTCAAATATGTATTACCACATTGTAAACAGGTGTAATTAATATTTTTAAAAGTTGAAGCAAATTGTGAACAGCTGAAACTAACATGAATACAAGTTAAAGCAAATTGTTAACAATTGTAAGTAATGTGATTAAAAGATGAAGCAATTTTTTTAGTTATGGCAAATTGTTAACAGCTGTTAAAATGTGGATAAAAGTTGAAGCTAACTGTTCACAGTTGTAAGTAATGTGAATAAAAGTTGAAGCAAATTGTTTACAGTTGTAAGTAAAGTGAGTAAAAGTGGAAGCAAATTGTTATCAGATGTAAGTAATGTGAATAAAAGTTATTGCAAATATTTAACAGTTGTTAGTAATGCGAATATAAGCTGAAGCACATTGTTAACAGTTATAAGTAATGTGAATAAAAGCAAAATACAATAATTTAATAAATAATCAAAGTACTGAAAGTACTGGTGGGGCGATTTTGCTAAAATTGTGTGGTCGTAAAAACACTATGAACATGTGTCATGGGGACAAAGTACGCACACCTAGTAAATAGTTTAGTGAATCAACTCTATTTTTTTCTCAGCAAAATGAAAACACTGATTGATTTGATGAAGGACTGGATTACTATAGAGTAGTTTAGCTGCTGTGAAAGTAACAACCACAACATGTATTTCGTGTGTAAGGAAAAAGTTCAAAACTGGCATAAAAAGCACAGGCGAATTGTCATATTACAACTTGTAGCGCAGAGAAGATTGAGATGTTTACTTTGACAGTAAAAAATGTAGCGCGTGGTAATTAAATTGTGTCGCCCATATCGCGAACGCAGTTGATTTCTTAAAACGAAAGAACATAAATGCGCTGTATCGGTTGAGTGTAGATATTAACCGATATTTTATCGCTGTATACAAAAAAAAAACGTTTCCATGGAACGCGCGCTGTAAGCTGAGTATGTCAAACTGTTACAATCCAGGGTGTTTCTTCTTCTTCCAGTTGATGTACTAATCTCAGTCTGGAGCATACTTGTACATTTTTGTATTTGCAAGTGATCGTGAGAGTGCGGTTAAAAAATAAAAATAAAACCTTTAATATTTATAATATGAACAGTCAGGAAGGCTCAATGTTTGAGTTGGAAGCCGGCCAGTCCATCCCTGAATGACTCTGGGGTCTGTAGAACTGTGAGGTGCTTTGGTAGCTGGTTCCACAATTGAGCTCCAGAGATGAAGAAGGAGTGGCGGTAGGTGTCTGTTCTGCATTATGGTATCCAGTAACGGATCACTGCACCATCCATGTCTTCTAGTCCATTTAGATGTGTAGATGTGATGGATCGCCGAAGGGGATCGGTGGCTGGGATGTCGAGAAAACCATACGTGATCCGATACATCATCAGGAGTTTTGAGTGCTGGCGGCGGAGTTCTTGGGTAGGTAGCCCAAGGTCTGCGATCATCTGGCTAGTGCTGCTTGTGGTCCTGTAATTGCCTGTGTTGAATCGCGCTGCTCTTCGCTGCACAGCCTCCAACTGTTGGATGCATGTCTGTGTGTGAGGGTCCCAAGCTGCTGATGCGTAGTCGATGACAGGTCTGACAAGTTACATAAAGCACTGCAGCTTTATGTCTTTCAGGCAGCTGGAGAGGTTTCTTTGGAGGAAGGCGAGAGAGTTATTGGCAGACTGAGTGCGGCTGTCCACATGTGGATTCCAGGACAGATCGCTGGCAAGTGTCACACCTAGATACCTTCCTGTCTTGGCTTAGGCTAGCTGGTGCCCGTGTATGTTGTAGTCTGCTTGTATCGGGGTTCGCTTTCTCGTTATCCTCAGTACCTCACATTTGTCTGGATTAAAGGACATCTTCCAAGTTGTTTCCCACTCTTTGAGGGCATTGGGGTCATCCTGTAGTATCTGTGCATCATCTGGAGACTTGATCTTTCTATACAGGAGACTGTCGTCCGCGAAGAGCCTTGAAGTGGATTTAACTTTGGAGGGCATGTCGTTGATGTACACCAGTAATAGCAGGGGTCCTAACACCGAGCCTTGAGGGACACCCGATGTCACCGGTGCTGGGTCTGACTGTACACCCTCAACCTGTACCTGTTGACTTCGGTTTGATAGGAAGCTTCTGATCCAGGTGAGTACACTTGGAGGCTTTTCTAACGCATCACTTACTCATATCAATATAGCTCCCTTATTTTTTAACGGATTGTGTTGAAATTTATACCAAAAATAATTCAACACATATCTAATAATTCATGAAAATTTAATTGAAATTGAACAACAACAAAATATAAAACTTAACAAATTAAAAAAATAACTTCAAAAGTCAAATTCGCAAACACGTACAACGTTAAATAATAACAATGTGAAAAGTAAAACGCATAAACGAACACGTCTTAATAACTGACTGGCTTGCAACATGCCGATTAAACCGTTGCGCTCCTGAATATTCATACGAGCCATATTGTTTTTCTTTAATCAATGTTATGTTTTTCTTGTGTAAAAACTCACTTGAATGATGAAATTGAAATTGGAATAACATGTATATCGCGTTTTACTACACTTGGTGACTTTTCTAACGCAAAACTTTTAAAACTCACATATCTCAGTAATGAGAAAACATTTTTATTAAAAATTGCACATGTGATCATTTGGCTACATTATGTGCAAGCTAACGATAAAATCATTCATCCTTGACGATCGGACGCTTAAGCAAGTGGGAAGGTAGCCTGCAAAATGCAAAGTGCGTATTTGCGCTCCTGAATTTTTAAACGAGCTTTATTGTTTTGTAAATTAGTTTTATGTTTTCCTTGTTTAAGAACCCACCTAAAATAATTAAATTGAAATAAAACTAGAATTATATCGCGCGTCACCATTTCCACGTGCAAATATATGGAACCATACCTACCCCACGTGCTAAAGCTTCCAATCGTCACGGATAAATGATTTTATCGTGAGCTTGATCAGAATGTAGTCAAATGATCACATGTAAAATTTTAAATCAATATCATTACTCATATTATATATATATACATATTATCATATAACTGATATATTCAATTTTGAAAAGTCATGCGTAAGAAAAGTCTCCAAGTGTATGTTGCCATTGATGCCGTAGTGCTTCAGTTTCACAGCAAGGTGTTCGTGCGGGACCTTGTCGAACGCCTAACTGAAGTCGAGTAAGATGGCGTCTATCTGCTCACCGCTGTCAAGGGCTGACGATAGATCCTGTAAGGTCAGAAGTAGCTGCGTCTCACATGACCGGCGCTTCCTGAACCCATGCTGTGAGTCCGACAATATGTGCAGGTCTTCCATGTGCTGCATTATCTGGCTGTGCATGATGTGCTCCATTATTTTACAGCAGACAGAGGTGAGGGAGATAGACCTGTAGTTGGCAGGGGTGTTTTGTCGCCCTTCTTGAATATTGGAGCCACCAGTGCTTGCTTCCAGTCATCATCAGTCCAGGCACACAGGCTTGTGACAGAGAGGCCTGGAAGATGAGGGTTAACATAGGCATGCTAACTTTCAAATTCCTGCAGGAACCTTGTAGGGATGGCATCAGGTCCTGATGCCTTGTGTGGGTTCAGGTTCCATAAGAGTTTGTGTACACCTTCATTTTATGATGAAGGTTGCCATTGATTGGTATGGTGTTCCGCTCATCTTTGGGATGTTACTTGGGGGTGAACACACTTGTAAGCTGCTCGTTCAAGATTGCAGCCTTAGACATTGGGTCGTTATACAGAAGACCTTCATGTTTCAGGGGGGCAATACCACTGCTGTCATATCTTCTTGTTTTGATGAAGGAATACAGCTTCTTAGGGTTGCGATCTTCAGATACAGTATCGCTGATGTATGTGTTGTATGCCCGTCTGCACTCGTATTGGACTGTCTTTTGCAGCTGTTTGTATCGGGTGAGGTCTTCTGGTTTCCCTGTATGTTTTGATCTCCTGAGGGTCCTCTTCTTTTGTCTTGATAGGCGCTCGCACAACGAGTGTGTAAACACCGTGAGGGCGGGCAAAACTTGATTGAACTGGATTTATTAATGAGCATTCCAGAAGGGGATTTTTTTTTTCAGTTGGTCACGTGATAATGTGTGTGCGCATTATTACTAATACCATGCGATCGGAGCTATTTAGTTTGCGAATGCAGAATCTGGATGCAAAGTGGTTAATTGCAGTAACGGACTTTATTCTTCGTATACGTATTCGTATATTATGTTACCTATGGGGCGAATTGCAGAAGGCAACCGCCTCAATAAAAACAGAACAATACTTTATTTTCTATATTTTGTATATTTTGTATATACATTGTAGTTATAAAGCGGCTGAAAACAGGTTCTTTTGCTACCCGTTCACCGTCTGTTTAAGGCATTGAAATTGTAAAATCTACACGTGTTTTAAAATCTCTAGCCTTCAAATCTTTACAGCAAATCAAATGTATAGTATATCAGACAATAATGTGTCGATGATAACATGCATTGCCATGTTTCGGTTGAACCAGTAAAAACCAGTATCAAGTGCACACTAACGATGTAAATTTACAAATTCGGTCAACATTCGTAAAATTAAACAAAAAAGGGTGCTATTATTGAGATTGATATACGGTTAAACCACCTTATTATATCAAAAATATATCGGACAATAATGTGTCGATGAATTTAACAAATTTAAATTGATACACACAACAACTACGTACTGGTTAACGTAGTTAAATACAAACAACCAAATAGAAATCCATATGTTTTTATTTCTTTGTAATAAATGCGCAGAAACTATTTCAATCAGGTGTTCGCAACACATCGTCATCTTTTAATTGCGTTTATTGTCTTTGATCCGCCGCGGGTTGGCTTTTTTATATGCAACAACCCTAAAAAAAAACATAAAAAAAACACAATGGGTAATAACGTTATTAAAAATAAATCCCTACTATTCTACGTAAACGAAGTAAACGCCATCGACACAGCTTTAGTGCATTAGCGTTTTACAGGAAATGTCCAGTGTCAGTTCATTGCACAGAATAAGGTACTCCCTTTTGTGTAATATCTGATTTTATCTAGATTTCGAAACAGAAGCAGCATGGGATTACGTTGGATAGTAATCTCATTCATGCATACGGTAATACAGTTTTATATTTTTTAAATATTGGACATAATTATTCGTTACGAACTTAAATTCGTCAATCGCTCTGCTGACACATATACGAAAATTAATGTGTGTCGAATGACAATGTTTTTACAGTAACTTCAAATATACTTCAATGTTGATCTAAACAAGAGATAGCTGAACTCGAGGGTTAATTGAGCTTTAATTATATGCTGATAGCCAAAACTATAATATTACACGAGGCTTAACCCAATGGCAAATCAATGTTCATCGTTACAATGCATATCTGAACTTCAAGTCGGTGTCTGTTAGATTGTCACTGAGCCATCGGTCCATCTGCTCGTTTTCACTCACCGTAAACCAGTTCTTCCAATCACCAACTTCGCCTGCAATCAAACGATACTATGGGAATAAGACACATGGCCCATAACATGACGATGTTGTTCCGATGGGTTCAATCGCACGACATGATTGTGAGACCTTGTATTTCGAGTGCTGGGTTTCTACCCATCGGAAAACCCAATCCATAAATATCCCATTTATTTAATACCTTAATATGGTAAAAACACTATCACACGTCACCAAAGCAACACTGGGTGACACATTTCGAATATTGAAGTAGCATACTATTCAACTACAATACTTTTTTCACGTTATCATTACGTCATTTCGATGTGTACATAAAGCACGTTGTCATGACGTTATTACGATGTGTCCATAAATCACGTCATTCAAAAGTCCGGTTTTTCCAACCGTTGAATACGGAAACAGATTTCCGCATGTAAAAGGCGGAATTTCCTTGCTTGTATTAAAAAAAAACATACCCCATTACTTAAGATTACCGATAGGTATTAAGCATGAAGCTTTTATCAACGGTCAGGAAAAAGAGTAATACCAAATTACATAAAGTACTTTTTCCACGACTTGGACTTGCACTGGCATTATGTTATGGAGTGTCAAAATAAACCTTTAACTTTTAATAAAATCCAGATTAAAAAAGATTTAGACTAAACAGTACTAGTACTTATTATAATATAATATACATTGAAGGTATAACTAGCGCTGCTGCTGCGGTACTATGACTTGTGTTAATATCTTACGGTTGCTGCTGCCGCTAAGATATACACACTTATCTTGCCTAGTATTGAATACTCGTTTTTCATTGGCTAAGATAGTTCACTCGTTGATCGTGTATTTTTCCATAGTTGACCAATAGCTTTCATATAAGTATGTTAAGTCAAATGCCGTAATAAAAGTAAAGAAGACAAAGTCATAAAATACAATATACATTGAACATATTTTTCTCCTGTCAGTACGTTGTTCATAGAGGAAGAATGGCATTTGGGAAGATAAATTCGTAACACGGCTTCTAACCGATCCCGCAAAGTGTGAAACGGGGTACTAAATTTATACTGGGCTTGAGCTATGCTCTCACCAATATTAAATTACTGACCATGTATCACACCGTGTCGGGTCAGTAAGATGCCGTGTTATTAATTATACTAGTATCTGCAAAGAAACTTAACATAATTCATTTTACCTTTACGATACATTTGTGAAGGTCCATCATGTTTGAAAAACGCCTTTTTGGATTTCACTTCAGCGTCCGCTTTCTTCAGATTTTCAAACTCGCAAGCCTCAGATATCTCGGCAATAAGCTCGTTGCTGCATCTTGTTGCGAGGAACTCGTTGATTTTGTGAATCTCTCGAACAGGGTTCTGTGACAGTTGCGGTAACAGAGTTAAATAAAATCAAACGATTCGTAAATGTAATATATAAACGATTGTATATCTATTTATCTTACCTCGCACACAAACTCAATTTTCATAAGCTAAGCCAGATCAAATGCTGACCGTGTATTTTTTAATATTAGTTAAGTTGCTTTATATATTAGATTAGTGACTAAATGTAACGGAAGAAACAACACGAAGTCATAAAATGCAGAATAGCTATATGTTATCATGTTATTACGTTGATGCTAGAGAAGGAATGATACTCGGTATTCTTGACAAGGCTTTCTACTGACCCAGAATAGTGTGATACAGGGTAGTAAATTAATAGCGATAGTGTAGCTAAAGCCCAATATCAATTGGCTGACCCTGTATAACAACGAACGGGGTCAAAAGCCGTGTAATTAATAATATTGTTGCAGAGTAACAACAAATAAAATGCGTGTAACATATAGATAGGCATACTAAATAGCGTACAACTCACTTCATACGTAACACAACAATGAATTACTTTGAATTTCTCTCTGAAATTAGATAACAATATGTGAAAAAAATCCGGAAAAGGAATTATAGTTAGTGCACAAAAAATCACATAACATTGCTTGTTTGTCAAACTCACCTCTTTTACGTCTTCAAAGTACAGGTTAAGAATTTGATCAGGATGTTTTTTGGAAAACCTTTCCCACTCCTTGACATATTTATTCCAAGGATAAAATACATCTGGAATACAATTCGAATACCATTATTTACTGTACCATTTCATATGCGTGAATATTTTCCAATGTCAACACAAAAATAAACAAAACTACACGAAGTAATTTGTTATGTAGAAGCGAGGAAATTGCTCATCAAAAGCAGGCATTTAGACCGGATACTGATACTAGTGTATAGATACTTATATTGTTACAAGTAAATGCTGTACATTGGTAAACATCCGGCGTACTTAAAACCGTATACTTTGATTAAAATTACCGGGAAAAAAATCCTTCTCAAAGAACGATAACATTTCAACAATTTCTTTTACTGCTTCTTATACTGCTAGTTATGCAACTTAGTTTTACTACTTTCACACTAGGGCATAAGTTTAATGTTATATACAAGAGATATGTTACTTTTTTACCAACCTATGCCGTACGACCCGAGCATTAACGGCAGGAAATCGCTAAACGTTGGCAGCGGTGAAGGCATTTTTCTAAACTTGAAAAACTGATTATAGTACGAAACGGCGATATCCTTTGGATTCCTTTGCACGTGGATAATTTTGATGCCTTTTGTGAATACCTCCCGCGGAGTAAGATGTACGGGAAAATGACAGTTGATTACTCGAGGAGACGGAAGTTCCTCGATTTGTTCTGTAGACTTGAAGTCAAGGAATGCTACTTCTTTTACGTCCTTGTCGTACTCGGCTGTTATCAAAGGCCATAAAAAACATCAAACAAAAAATAAAGCTATCGGTAATTACAGTACATGTATATATGACAAAGGTTAGCACATGCTAAATAAAACTATTGTAAATCGTACTGGTGTATGAGTACTTAAAAAGCATATCCGACTGAAAAGTCATAAATCTTATTCTGGATGCAAAATGTGCATATGGCAACTATCATCATGTTCGCCGACCTTGAGGTCGCCGTGGCGATGTGGATATGAATGTCGTTTAGCGACCAGGAGGTCACGTGTCCGATCCCCACTGTTAAAGCGTTCTGTAGATATACCCAAAGATACAAAGTACTGGTTCAACCCAGGAGACAGACTCGATAGCGTTTAAATAAGCCTTCGGCTTTCGATGCAATCGAGCGAAAATCAATAGGTTTAAACTATTTAAGTTGGTCGCAATGTATCATAGTTACGTGACTTTGGAAACGTAACAAGGTAGACGTCGTCATCACGAATCGGAAGGTTTTGCACGTTCTCAAGTTGTTTGGCCAGGTCACCCACGGTCATGTGCTCTATACTTGAGGCTCTGAAATGGTGTACTTATTACAGGGACTGTTTTGTGCTAAACCGTTGCTGCCATAAACACAAATAAAGAGAAGATGACTGTACAGAAATACTGAATTGACATGAAACTAAATTATTACGAAGAATCAGTTCACACTTCTGAATAAATAACCATATCATTCTTGCCAAGAATAAATTAATTTTTACGACTTATGAGTAAAAAAGACTCTCCCCCCATGCATAATTGTATCATTAAAATTGATTTTATAACAAAACTACTTGCCTGGATACTAAAATTGTATATATTTTATGACAAAAAAAATACAAAAATAAAATGCACGTTTTCGCTAAAATGATGTAAATTTAAAGTTTGAAGTTTTATTTTAACCACCCATTACACAGTGGTATAAGGTGATTGATTTGCAGGTGTTCGATCGACCAAAAAGACGCCGCTACGACAATTATGAAATTTGTCGCCCTTTTTGTCGTTCGAAAGGGAATATTTGTCGTTCTTGCGTGTTTTCGTATTTGTTGTCTTCAAACCCGCTAGAACGATATGACAGATAGTTTAATGCTCTCCATGCAGGATTTAGTGTATCCTATGAATTATTTGCTAAATCCGAAGGATGTATTTCATAACGATGTTAACACTCTGCAAAGCATCACTTACCTGAAATATATTCCCTTTGAAAAATAATACTCTAGTTCTACACCATTTGGAGTTTTTAAGTTAATTTTCGTTGTCATTTTGTTATAACGCTCAACACAAACACAACTGTAACACTGTTTGGCGAGCAATACACTCGCATGTACACAAGTACACGTGATACAGGTTTAACATTCAGAACATTTATCAGTTCACATATTACATGTGGCATTCGCATTTAAATTGAACAGTTTTGTACAATTACGACATTGCAAACAATAGTCTACTCAAGTATTTGCATTAAAATTATAATGTAATATGATTCTAGTTGGTACTTTTATAACTGAGCGCATAAAGTACAAGGCACATTTAATCATGACGTTTGTTTTATACACAATTTTCATTAATTACTCATACAAACAAAATGTTACCACATTTTAGACAACCATCATTTTATAATATATGAGTGTATTGTATAACTAGTGCAATGGTGTGTCATGATATCAACTTCACATCGTAAATAGTGTTTGTGCCTTATAATGATCCACTTAACTGCTGTAAAATTGACTCACTAATCTACAGCTCTATCGTTTTTATGCAATATATTCTGGCTTCGCCTGGTACAGCCTGGTACAGCCACTTAAATGCATGAGATATCTTTATTTTGATATCGTTGCACGCTTGCTATTTCCGTGCTGATAAAATGACATTTGTTCATTTAACGTCAGAAGTAATCTTTGGCTCTATTTATTTGGTTAATTACCTGTAATGAGTCATGGCATTGGATGCAGATTTGTACGATATGTATATAAGGGGATACCCAAGCTATGTCATATTCTTGGTCAATTGTGGGTAAGACGTTGGGAGCCATGCGTTCTTACTTAGTCATCATTTAAGTAGCGTGCATTGCACTAGATATACATGTATACAACACACTAAATAATAATTGTACATGGGATTCACATTTTTACCGAAATATTTTATAAATCTAACTAGCTCGCAATTTCAAATGAAAAAGCTTTACATATTAAATACAAATGTTTATACCATATTCGCGTACCAACCATCGTCTTTCTACATAGTCAATTTCCATTTGGCAGCTACTAGACTCCGTTTGATTTTTTACAAGTTAAGTATAGGCGTCAATTTCAAATTTAGCAGTTGCAGTTACAAGCGAGCGTATACATAACAATTATATTGAATATGATGCACGCGAATTTTTTTCACTGTAAGAATCGATATAAAGGCTCGACCTCGTATTTAAAGATTTGGTATCACAGTAATTGAATATCACAAAATTGTCAAGGTACCGAACTTGGGCGGGATTGGTGATAAGCTCTGTAAGCGGCCCGGGCTAGCTCACTCGGTAGAACACTTGATAGCGGAATGCCCGGGTTCGAGTCCCGGGCTGCACACTTTCACCACGCAGCGACAATGGCGTCCAACGTTGGACCTTGCCATTTGCAGTTTTCCATAGAACCTGCCCGTGGGTTTGTCGGGATCAGTTATACACTGTTTCCTGTGATTCGAATTCCAACTTGGCAGGGGAGAATGTCGCGGTACAGAACTTACGCGGGATTGTTTATTAGCTGTGTGGGCGGCCCGGCTAGCTCACTCGGTATAGCACTCGCCTTGATAGGGAGAGGTCCCGTGTTCGCGTTCGCAACATGAACAGAAGTTAACGACCAAGTTTAGCGGTTGAACATAAACGCCGCGATGTATCTATGATTGAACAACGTATGCGTATAGTCAGCAATGTGAACCATTGAGCTAACTATATTCTTTTAAAATTTCAATCACATGTATTAAGTGACAAAGTTGACCAGACTCCAATTCGGTGTAGCATTTTAATCACCTACAAACTACTCTTGAATAAATCCAAAATGTATCATGCTTAAAAAAGCGAACTCACGGGTGAAAGAATGGAACTCATGGTTAATGATGTTCAAATGTAAAATAAGATTATCAATGATGATTGTTTTAATTACGATACATTTGATCTTTAGGTTGACCCAAGCTCAGTTCAGAAGATGTTCTATGTGTGGAAATGACGTCTGAAGCACTTAAATATAACAAAATACCTCACCAAACATCAGCCTGAATTATGGCAAAACTCGGTGATTGCCATACGTTAAGCAAGATGGATTAATTAAGATGTGCACTTGATACTTAAATGTTTCTGACATGGCTACCACTCCAGTAGTCTTAAACTATTCATTTTTTTAAAATAAGAATGGTCATTCTATGAGTTTCTGCTGTACTTTCTGCACATCAGAAGCCATCCCCATGTATGGTAAATCAGCATGCAAAAAGGTAGGCTAACTGACTACGGTGATAGGAATGAAATACTTTCGACACCGGCGAACAAATCTTATAAAAACAACGAAATTTTAAACTGTGGAGGCATAACATGGCATAATTGACAAACATTTATGTCATTTTGTATTCCTTGACAATTTTCAAAACATTTCCTGTTGTATGCTATCCATAAAAGTCGGGTTAAATACTGAGTATTGAAGTATTTATTTCAGAGCAGCATAAATAAGTTGAGAAAAGTAATGTTAACAAATTAAGCATGTACATAATTGTTTGCGTTTCCCCAAGATGAATTCCTTTAACATGGCTTTAAATTTGAAACTATTCCATGTACAATTCTGATTATACATACCAATTACAACAGCAACAACATCAATAAATGGCTATTGACGTCCTTGCTTTCAAAGAAGTCCTTGTTTTTTTGTGGTGTTATTTTATCGCATGATCCTAATATACATTGAAATTGCGCTGCTATTGTTTATAAATCATTGTAACATTTTATTACTGTAGGGGGGACTTTATGTACTGAAACCAGGAAGATAATCTCAGTGACATCTATTTCTAACTCAATCGTTTTTTGTGCTTTAATTGCTATAACAACATGTACTGTTGTTAAATGAGAGTGTTTACATTGTTGCTAATATGTATTACCTCATTGTCCAGAGTTGTAAGAAATGTGAATAAAAGTTGAAGCAAATTGTTAACATGTGTAAGAAGTGTAAGTAAATGTTAAAGCAACTTCGTTTGTTAAGCATATTTTATACCCTTCAAAACTTTTAGCCCAACACATGTTACTCGTAATCCGGACAATATGTTGCACTTTACTGACGTTATGCCCTTTTTTAATCAAAAACATAACTGGAAACTATATACAAGATTTTCAAACATTAACAGCGAATAGAAACACGTATACAATTACATGTATATAGTAGTTGGATAGATGTAATACAGATAATAATTGGCGAATTAAGAATTTATTTCCGTCTGCAAAAAATTCATACATCGTTCAAGTCGTCAGATTGCGAATGTGAAAATTATGATACGCGTTTAATATTGTAAAGAATTTAACATCGAACATATGAATTAATCAAAATACGGTGCAGATAGTAGTAATATATGCAGCAAAGTGTAACTTGCCGTGTTTAAATATTTATCCTTACTGCAAACATTAATAACATAAATGCTATTTTCTGGAAACTGACAACATACTTTTACATGTAATAATATACAATTATATACAAACATATATGTTTCGATGAGACTTTAGAATGTCTCTCAAATGTTTCATTTAAGTATGTTCAAGTGTGAAATTTAATATACACATGCGTATCTTTAATGTATGCATTAAATGTATGAAACAATAATGTGTACAACTTATACTTGTTATTTCTATGTTTACACAGGCGCTTCATTTCAAATCAACATGACTGATATAAGTATCAAATTAATCCTTAAATGATCCTTTCAACCGTTCTATTTCATGACTATTTTTTAGCAGCCGCCTATGTTACTTTAAAAACCATGATGCTATTATGTCTTTCGAAACCCACGATTACTGAGTCAGTGTTGCAGCTGTAAAAGNAATATACATTGTAGGTATAACTAGCGCTGCTGCTGCGGTACTACGACTTGTGTTAATATCTTACGGGTGCTGCTGCCGGTAAGATATACACACTTATCTTGCCTAGTATAGAATACTCGTTTTTCATTGGCTGAGATAGGTCACTTGTTGATCGTGTATTTTTCCATAGTTGACCAATAGCTTTCATATAAGTATGTAAAGTCAAATGCCGTAATAAAAGTAAAGAAGACAAAGTCATAAAATACAAAATACATTGTACATATTTTTCTCCTGTCATTACGTTGTTCATAGAGGAAGAATGGCATTTGGAAAGATAAATTCGTAACACGGCTTCTAACCGACCCCGCAAAGTGTGAAACGGGGTACTAAATTTATACTGGGCTTGAGCTAAGCTCTCACCAATATTTAATTACTGACTATGTATCACACCGTGTCGGGTCAGTAAGAAGCCGTGTTATTAATTATACTAGTATCTGCAAAGAAACTTAAAATAATTCATTTTACCTTTACGATACATTTGGGAAGGTCCATCATGTTTGAAAAACGCCTTTTTGGATTTCACTTCAGCGTCCGCTTTCTTCAGATTTTCAAACTCGCAAGCCTCAGATATCTCGGCAATAAGCTCGTTGCTGCATCTTGTTGCGAGGAACTCGTTGATTTTGTGAATCTCTCGAACAGGGTTCTGTGACAGTTGCGGTTATATAGTTAAATTACATCAAACGATTAGTGAATATAGATTAAGTAAATGTAATATATAAACGATTGTATTTCTATTTATCTTACCTCGCACACAATACTCAATTTTCATAAGCTAAGCCGGATCAAATGCTGACCGTGTATTTTTTAATATTAGGTCAGTTGCTTTTATATTAGATTAGTGACTTAATGTCACGGAAGAAACAACACGAAGTCATACAATGCAGAATAGCTATATGTAATCATGTTATTACGTTGATGCTAGAGAAGGAATGGTACTCGGTATGATACATTCTTTACAAGGCTTTCTTCTGACCCCAAATAGTGTAATACAGGGTAGTAAATTTATAGCGATAGTGTAGCTCGAGCCCAATATCAATTGGCTGACCATGTATAACAACGAACGGGGTCAAAAGCCGTGTAATTAATAATATTGTTGCAGAGTAACAACAAATGAAATGCGTGTAACGTATAGATAGGCATACTAAATAGCGTACAACTCACTTCATACGTTCACAACAATGAATTACTCTGAATTTCTTTCTGAAATTATATAACAATATGTGAAAAAATCCGGATATGGAATTATAGTTAGTGCACAAAAAATCACATAACATTGCTTGTTTGTCAAACTCACCTCTTTTACGTCCTCAAAGTACAGGTTAAGAATTTGATCTGGATGTTTTTTGGAAAACCTTTCCCACTCCTTGACATATTTATACCAAGGATAAAATACATCTGGAATACAATTCGAACACCATTATTTACGGAACCATTTCATATGCGTGAATATTTTCCAATGTCAACACAAAAATAAACAAAACTACACGAAGTAATTTGTTATAAAGAAGCGAGGAAATTGCTCATCAAAAGCAGACGTTTTAGACCGGATACTGATACTAGTGTGTAGATACTTATATTGCGACAAGTAAATGCTGTACATTGGTAAACATCCGACTTACCTAAAACCGTATACTTTGATTAAAATTACTGGGAAAAAATCCTGCTCAAAGAACGATAACATTTCAACAATTGCTTTTACTGCTTCTTATACTGCTAGTTATGCTCGATTGGTCATTGTCGGCTCGGGTACTACTTACATGTACCCCGGGTACTCTTAAGTATACTTACATGTACCCCGGGTACGGTATATATACTTAAACGTACCCGGTCGATATTATACTGTACCGGAGTTGTGTTCCCGCCTAAAATCCGATGTCGTAAAACGCGATTCCGATAACCGTTAAACGATATTGTTGATCTTAAACAAACTTCTCTTCATCAACATGCTCTTTGAGTATTTGTTTCGATAATATAGAGGCCATTTAACAGAAAATTGACATAAATGTGAACATAATTAATAAAAAAATAATAGCTGACAACGATCGATTTAGAGTTAAAACTCCCGGGTACGTTTTAGTATATTACCGTACCCGGGGTGCATGTTAATATACTTGAGAGTACCCAAGGTACATGTAAGTAGTACCCGAGCCGACAATGAGCAATCGAGCGCTAGTTATGCCACTTACTTTTACTACTTTTACACTAGGGCAGAAGTTTAATGTAATTTACAAGACATATGTTACTTTTTTACCAACCTATGCCGTACGACCCGAGCATTAACGGCAGGAAATCGCTAAACGTTGTCAGCGGTGAAGGCGCTTTTCTCAACTTGAACAAATGATTAAAGTACGAAACGGCGATATCTTTTGGATTCCTTTGCACGTGGATAATTTTGATGCCTTTTGTGAATACCTCCCGCGGAGTAAGATGTACGGGAAAATGACAGTTGATTACTCGAGGAGACGGAAGTTCCTCGATTTGTTCGGTGGACCTGAAGTCAAGGAATGCTACTTCTTTTACGTCCTTGTCGTACTCGGCTTTATCCTTTCGTAGCATGCGGACGATTTCCCAGAGCCAGTGGGTTCCTTGATAACAAACATTAAAGAGTAATTCGAATTTAAAAAAAAATCACACTTGATTTTCAAGCATATCTAAGGCCATAAAGAAAATCAAACAAACAATAAAGCTAACTACAGTATATATGACAGACAGGTTAGCACATGCTAAATAAAACATTTGTAAATCGTACTGGTGTATGATTAATATAAAAGCATATCCGACTGAAAAGTCATGAATCTTTTTCGGGATGAAAAATGTGCATATGGCAATTACCATCAAGTTGGCCGACCTTGAGGTCGCCGTGGCGATGTGGATATGAAGGCTGTCTAGCGACCGGGAGATCACGTTTCCGATGTCTGATACTGTTGAAGCGTTCTGTAGATCTACCCCAAAGATACAAAGTACTGGTTCAACCCAGGAGACAGACTCGATAGCGTTTAAATAAGCCTTCGGCCTTCGATGCAATCGAGCTAAAATCAATAGGTTTAAACTATTCAAGTTGGCCGCAATGTATCATAGTTACCTGACTTTGGAAACGTAACAAGGTAGACGTCGTCATCACGAATCGGAAGGTTTTGCACGTTCTCAAGTTGTTTGGACAGGTCACCCACGGTCATGTGCTCTATACCTGAGGCTCTGAAATGGTGTACTAATTACAGGGACTGTTTTGTGCTAAAACGTTGCTGCCATAAACACCAATAAAGAGCAGATGACTGTACGGAAATACTGAATTGACATGCATCTAAATGATGACGAAGAATCAGTTCACACTTCTGAATAAATAACCATATCATACTTGCCAAGATTTAATTAGCTTTTACGACTAATGAGTAAAATAGACTCCCCCCATGCATAATTGTATCATTAAAATTGATTTTTATAACAAAACTATTTACTTGTCTGGATACTAAAATTGTATACATATTTTGAAAAAAATGCACCTTTTCGCTACAATGATGTCAATTTAAAGTTTGAAGTTTTATTTTAACCACCCATTACACAGTGTTATAAGGTGATTAATTTGCAGGTGCCAGAAAGACCAAAAGGACGCCGCTACGACAATAATGACATTTGTCGCCCTTTTTGTCGTTCTAAAGGGCATATTTGTCGCTCTTGCGTGTTTTCGTATTTGTTGTCTTCAAACCAGTTAGAACGATATGACAAATAATTTGATTTTCTTTTCATGCGCTCCATGCAGGAGTTAGTATATCCTATTATTTTTTAACTCACCTGAGCACAATGTGCTCATTGTGAGCTATTGTGATCGCCTTTTGTCCGTCTTGCGTCGTCCGTCTTGCGTTGTCCGTCGTCAATATTAACCTTGTTAACACTCTAGAGGCCACATTTATTGTCGAATCTAAAGGAAACTTGGTCAGAACATGTGTCCAAATAAAATCTTTGACAAGTTCGAAAATGGTTCCGGTTGGTTGAAAAACATGGCTGCCAGGGGGCGTGGCAGTTTTTCTTAAATGGCTATATTAAAACACTGTTAACACTCTAGAAGTCACATTTTAAGTCCAATCTTCATGAAACTTNTAACACTGTTTGGCGAGCAATACACTCGCATGTACACAAGTACACGTGATACAGGTTTAACATTCAGAACATTTATCAGTTCACATATTACATGTGGCATTCGCATTTAAATTGAACAGTTTTGTACAATTACGACATTGCAAACAATAGTCTACTCAAGTATTTTCATTAAAATTATAATTTAATATGATTCTAGTTGGTACTTTTATAACTGAGCGCATAAAGTACAAGGTACATTTAATCATGATGTTTGTTTTATACACAATTTTCATTAATTACTCATACAAACAAAATGTTACCACATTTTAGACAACCATCATTTTATAATATATGAGTGTATTGTATAACTAGTGCAATGGTGTGTCATGATATCAACTTCACATCGTAAATAGTGTTTGTGCCTTATAATGATCCACTCTACTGCTGTAAAATTGACTCACTAATCTACAGCTCTATCGTTTTTATGCAATATATTCTGGCTTCGCCTGGTACAGCCTGGTACAGCCTGGTACAGCCACTTAAATGCATGAGATATCTTTTTTTTGATATCGTTGCACGCTTGCTATTTCCGTGCTGATAAAATGACATTTGTTCATTTAACGTCAGAAGTAATCTTTGGCTCTATTTATTTGGTTAATTACCTGTAGTGAGTCAGGGCATTGAATGCAGATTTGTACGATATGTATATAAGGGCATACATAAGCTATGTCATATTCTTGGTCAATTGTGGGTAAGACGTTGGGAGCCATGCTTTCTTACTTAGTCATCATTTAAGTATCGTGCATTGCACTAGATATACATCCATACAACACACTAAATAATAATTGTACATGGGATTCACATTTTTTACCGAAATATTTTATAAATCTAACTAGCTCGCAACTCCAAATGAACAAGCTTTACATATTAAATACAAATGTTTGTACCATATTCGCGTACCAACCAGCGTCTTTCTACAATGTCAATTCACATTTGGCAGCTACTGGACTCCGTTTGATTTTTTTAAAAGTTGAGTATATGCGTCAATTTCAAATTTAGCGCAATGCAGTAACAAGCGAGCGTAAACATGAAAACTATATTGAATAAGGTGCACGCGAATTTTTGCACTGTAAGAATCGATATTAAGGTTCGGCCTCTTATTTAAAGATGTTATATCACAGTAATTGAATATCACAAAACTGTCCCGAACTTAAACAGGATTGGTGATAAGCTATGTTAGCGGCCCGGGCTAGCTCACTCGGTAGAACACTTAATAGCGGGATGCCCGGGTTCGAGTCCCGGGCTGCACACTTTTACCACCCGGCGACAATGGCGTCCAACGTTGGACCGTGCCATTTTCAGTTCTCCATAGAACCTGCCCGTGGGTTTGTCGGGATCAGTTATACACTGTTTCCTGTGATTCGGATTCGAGGACGAGTTACAACTTGGCAAGGGAAGGGAAGAATGTCGCGGTACAGAAATTAAACGGGATTGGTGATAAGCTGTGTGAGCGGCCCGGCATGCTCACTCGGTATAGCACTCGCCTTAATAGCGGGAGGTCCCGTGTTCTTGTTCGAAACCTGAACACAAGATAACGACCAAGTTGAACGGTTAAACATAAACGCCGCGGTGTATCTATGATTGAACAACGTTTGCGAACAGTATGCAATGTGAACCAGTGAGCTAGCTATATTCTATTAAAAATTCAAACACATGTATTTGGTTACGAAGTTGACCAGGCTCCAATTTTATGTAGCCTTTTAATCACCTACAAATTACACTTGAATGATTCCGAAATGTATCATGCTTAAAAACGTATACTCACAAGTGAAAGAATGGAACTCATGGTTAATGGTGTTCAAATGTTAAATAACATTATTTATACTGATTGTTTAAATAACTATTTATGTGTTCTTCAGGTTGACCCACGCTCAGTTCAGAAGATGTTTTATGTGTGGAGATGATGTCTAAATCACTTTAATATAACAAAATACCTCACCAAACATCAGCCTTTATAATGATAAAACTCTGTGACTGCCATACTTTAAGCAAGATGGATTAACTAAGATGTGCACTAGACACTTAAATGTTTCTAATATGACTACCACTCCGGTAGTCTAAAACTATTCATCTATTAAGCGGGATTGGTGATAAGCTCTGTAAGCGGCCATATAACCTTCCCGTGGGTTTGTCGGGATCAGTTATACACTGTTTCCTGTGATTCGAATTCGAGGACGAATTCCAACTTAAGTACATGTATAGGCGTTAATTTTAAATTTAGCGCAACTGTATTAATATATTTTTGTTCTCTGATGGTAGTTTCTTGATCGATTTATTTTTAGGCTTCGTTTTATTTATTTTGAATAATTTACGCGTGTATATATCACGCAGCACACATTTTTTATCATTGCTAGTATAATTTTCATTTTGATAAATTATCNGTTCCAGTCAGAGTGTACTGATACAGAGCTTTACCGGAAGTTACATACAGATAACCGTCATGGTGGGCAATACCAACACATCTATGTGGCAGCTTGATCTTGTTTCCTTTCACCAACCTTTCATTATGAACAGTTATCATCTGTAGACCGTGTGGACCGCTAACTTGTAGCTCATTCGTTGTAACAACCACCTCACTAGCAGATATCAGACACATGTCATATGAATAGTTAGACACTTCGCAATGGCTCAACAACTTGTAATTCTTGTCTAACAGTTTCACCTTATTATTACTAAAGTCTAGTACAAGCGTCTCACCAGAAGGAAGCTCACAGATTGCATAAGTAGTGCAAGAAGACCTTTCCGACGACATTTTAACGCTATATTCTGACATTTAAGCAGTGAAATAACTGTGTGTGGTTGGATAATCCTACCCAGACTTGTCAAATTTGATAAAAACATCTCAATGTCATTATTTGGTGCAAAATTCATATCGTAGATTTGTCCGTTGTTCAGCTCTTTAAGAAATAATTCAGAGTCCTTTATCTGCTTTTGACATTTTTCAACAGCTATAAAAAGGAGTTTACTGTTCTTGTTGCAAACTTCATTTAACACTTCACTGAAACATTGCAGACTTTTTTGAACGCTGTCACACTCATCTCTTTCTTTCGTCATAGAAATCTGAGAAGTTTCAATCAGTTCGTCCACTGCTTGCATTGTGACGTTTTCTAATCGATCTAATTCTGCATTGATTTTCTGTCGCACTGTGTCAATCTCTTTCTTAATTCGCTCGTACGCCTTCTCAAGCGACTGAAGATTGCATTCTGCTCTATCGTTCAGTTCCTTCAACTCTTCTTGTATCTTCTGAATGTTCGATGATAGCTGGTGGACGTCTGCCGTTGAATATTTGTTTGCCTCGTCAATAAGGCTGACTTTACTGCATGATCTACAATACATGCTTATGTACTAGAAGTTCATAAATACATAGAATCAAGTAATATAATATACATTCCCTTTTCATGAAAGAAAATGCTAATATGTATAGAGAACCACTCTATACGTACCGTTATTTTGCTCTTATACTATGATATTGTATACAGCTCATTCAATCTTAAAACAAGAAAAAATAGTAATTAGAAATTAACGTTGGGCACATGTATCGTGAACATATGTTTTCCGCTTAAGCTTTTCTGTTTGGTTGGATTGTTTCACTGTTTTGAACAGTAAATCAGCCATATATCGGCGGCCAATTAGGCAACTACCACTTTTCTGGGATAGCTGGTCACAAATGTTGATTGCACATACTTATGACATTAACTGAAAACTGCCTACTTAAATCAGAGGTAGGATTAGAATGGATTAAGAATGGATTGCATGACCAATCACAACATAAGTTATGTAGCTGGGCCTCAGGTTTGTAGTCCTGCGTCCTACTAACTACTACCGGCAGTAATCGGGAAATGTAAACATTGATACCTACAATCAACTTTAAAGATTTAAACACGTATGTAATACAATATCAATCCTAGCGTAGTAGACTGACACGTTAAACCAATGTAAATCTCTCGACTTAAATCGTTTTATGTAAAACATAGTCAGCGATTTAAACCCATAAGGAGTGCTACATTATGTGTATAGGCNGTTTGGTGAAGATCGGATGAAAACTACTTGAGTTAGAGAGCGGACAACCAAATACGGACCGACCGACAGACAGACAGACCGACAGACAGACAAGCTCACTACTATATACCCCCTAAACTTCGTTTGTGGGGGTATAATTACTTTTTCATGAAAGGTAATGATAATATGTACATAGAACCACGCTACACGTACCTTTATTTTGCTCTTATAATATGATATAGTATACAGCTGATTCAATCTAAAACAAGCAAAATAGGTAATAAGAAATTAACGTTGGCCACATGTAATGTAAACATATGTTTTCCGCTTAAGCTTTGTTTGTTTGTTTGGTTGGATTTTTTTTTACTGTTTTTAACAATAAATCAGTCATATTACGGCGGCCAGTTAGGCAACTCACACTTTTCTGGGATAGCTGGTCACAAATATTGATTGCACATTCTTATGACATTAACTGAAAACTGCCTACTTAAATCAGAGGTAGGATGGGAATGGATTTAGAATGGATTGCTTGACCAAATACCACACAATTTATGTAGCTGGGCCGCAGATTTGTAGTCCTGCGTCCTACTAACTACTGCCGGTAGTAATCGGGAAATGTAAACATTGATATCCACAATCAACTTTAAANACTTGAGTTAGAGAGCGGACAACCAATACGGACCGACCGACAGACAGACCGACCGACAGACAGACAAGCTCACTCCTATATACCCCCGAAACTTCGTTTGTGGGGGTATACTACTTTTTCATGAAAGGTTATGAAAATATGTACATAGAACCACTATATACGTACCTTTTTTTGCTCTTATAATATGATATAGTATACAGGTTATGAAAATATGTACATAGAACCACTATATACGTACCTTTTTTTTGCTCTTATAATATGATATAGTATACAGCTTATTCAATCTTAAAACAAGCAAAATAGGTAATAAGAAATTAACGTTGGCCACATGTAATGTAAACATATGTTTCCGCTTAAGCTTTGTTTGTTTGTTTGGTTGGATTTTTTTTTACTGTTTTTAACAATAAATCAGTCATATTACGGCTGCAAGTTAGGCAACTCACACTTTTCTGGGATAGCTGGTCACAAATGTTGATTGCACATTCTTATGACATTAACTGAAAACTGCCTTCTTAAATCAGAGGTAGGATGAGAATGGATTTAGAATGGATTGCTTGACCAAATACCACATAAGTTATGTAGCTGGGCCGCAGATTTGTTGTCCTGCGTCCTACTAACTACTGCCGGCAGAAATCGGGAAATGTAAATATTGATATCCACAATCAACTTTAAAGATTTAAACATGTATGTAGTACATTATCAATCCTACCGTAGTAGACTGACACGTTTAACCAATGTAAATCTCTCGACTTAAATCGTTTTATGTAAAATATAGTCAGCGATTTAAACCCATAAGGAGTGCTACATTATGTGTATAGACATATTTTATATTTCGGAACTGTTAAATACACAGTTGTACTTTTACAATAAATCAAATTTGATTTAAGAATTACGCCTGTTGCTCATGAACCATTCTTCATCTGATTTCATATGAGTAGAAAACATAATTGTTATAGAAAACCAAACCAAAAACAAATATTTTAATGTAACTCACCTGTGATGAAGTGCCACGCAAATGTGACAACAAAGTCGACTATGGTCCTCACAGAACAGTTTTATTTTCTCGTCCTTATGCTCTCCACATTGCTCCAAAGTGTCTAACGTTGATTTGGTAATCGGCCATTTCTCTATTCGTTCCCTGTCAAACACATTGTGATTGGTTGTGCAGCTTCACACAGTTGTCGCAGAAACCCTTGCAGCATTCCTCACAGTGAAACTGGGCCTCTAGCTCCTGACAAGCCGAGCAAGTATAGTCCCATATCGTATCTGATCCTTTTGCTGCGAGCGAGGACTCCAAGTTGGAAGCCATTTTGTTTGTAGGTGGATCAGCAAGTGTTTTCGAACTATCTCAACATTGCAACTTTTTCTGACTACACTTTGATCTGTTAAACCACTTATTTCAACTGATATGAGGAGATTCAGTACGCCATTCAACCGGTTTAAACTCTCAACGCCTTGCATTGACTGCTTGAAGGGGCTGACCCCAGTTTTAGTAATTTTTGGCTCACTTGAGCACATTCTGCTCATTGTTTGATTTTTGGATACCGTCTTCTCCGTCTTCCGTCAGTGCGTGCGTGCGTGCGTGCATTTTTCATATTTTACTGACTTCTCCTTTCAAACCACTGATTTAAATGAAACTTCACAGGAATGCTCCCTATGTGACTCTTTTTTAAAGTTGTTCAAATTGCTCCGATCAAGTGCATATGTAGGTCACGGAGCTGAAATAAAATAGATTTAAAAATGAATTTTTTTAAAATCTTCTCTGAAACCACAAGGGTCAATGCTTTAATATTTGATGTGTAGAATCCTCTTGTGGACCTCCACTGACCCCCCTGGGGTAAAAAAAGGCCCCACCCAAGGGCTTTCCTAATGTATATTAGGTAAAAAACATTTTAAAATCTTTTCTTTTAGTTTAAACCTATTTATTTTAGCTCGATTGCATCGAAAGCCTTAGGCTTATAGGAACGCTCTCGAGTCCGTTTCCTGGCGTTATTGTAAATACATATAAAATATCTCCTTCTCTGAAATAACAAGGTTCAGGGGTTTGATTTTAAAAAAAATAATAAAGTAAAGTTGTCCCTCTCTAAATTTGTTCAAAGCATGCGCCTTGGGTCAAAACTAACCACGCCCAGCAGTCATGTGATTTATATAGACTTATACAGTAAATAACGTAAACAATCGTATACTCTGAAGCCACAAGGGTCAGGGTTTTTATATCGGATGTGCAACACCGTATGGTGGTCGCCTACTAAGTTTGTTCCAATCATGCCCCTGGGGATCAAAATTGGCCCAACTCTATGAGTTATTTCTGTTTGTTTTTATTAAATCATTAATTTGTTCTACTACGTATGACTCAGACCACATTAAGTCTATGTCATACTTGTAAACAAACACATAGGAGAAACACTACAGTTANAGATAAACATTCTGACCAAATTTCATAAAGATTGGATGAAAACTGTGACCTCTATTGTCTACACAAGGTTTTTCTATTATTAGACCTAGTGCCCTTGTTTTTGACCCCAGATGACCTGAATACAATTCCAGCTCAGATTTCATCAGGATAAACATTCTGACCAAATTTCATAAAGGTTGGATGAAAAATGTGACCTCTATTGTCTACACAAAGTTTTTCTATTATTTGACCTAGTGACATAGTTTTTGATCCCAGATGACCCAAATACAATCCCAATCCAGATTTTATCAAGATAAACATACTGACCAAATTTCATAAAGATTGGATAAAAACTGTGACCTCTATTGTCTACACAAGGTTTTTCTATTATTTGACCTAGTGACCTAGTTTTTAACCCTAGATGACCCAAATACAATCCCAACCCAGATTTCATCAAGATAAAAATTCTGACCAAATTTTATAAAGATTGGATGAAAACTGTGACCTCTACTGTCTACACAAACAAATTGCTGACGGACGCACGCACGGACGCCGGACATCACACCATCACATAAGCTCACCATGTCACTTTGTGACAGGTGAGCTAAAAACAGGACTCAAGGTACGAATGTTGACAGCCTTTGGATTTCTTGGATAAAAACTTATTGGCGATCTTACTTCCAAAATCAGCATACCCCCAAAACTGACTTTTGTGGTAGATGCCAAACCTTTGTGACGGGGTAATTAATACACACCCATATGACATTTGCTCACAGAAGACTAACTTGTAAGTTAGTTAAAACCTATTTATTTAAGCTAGATTGCATAGAAAGCCTTAGGCTTATTTCAATGCTCTCTAGTCCGTTTCCTGGGACTAGAACCACTACTTGGTGTCTTTGAGGAGATCGAAAGAACGCTTACACTGTGGAGGTCAAACCCGTGACCTCCCAATCGCTAGGCGGACACCAAATCCACAACGCCACAGCAACCTAAGTTTGGATACAGGGGAAGAGACGAACCTTGGTCCCACTGTGAAGCACTTAGTACACTTAACCTTTTTTTAACATCTTAAGCAAAAGATAAGTAAGTAGATAAGGGTTCAGCAGGGGATCAAACCTGCGGCCCAAGTTCTGGTGTTAGCGTTTGACAACTTAACCAGAGATCTACTCATTAACATCCTTAGTCTTAATCTTATTATAAACCAATGGAAACTTAGCTCAAAGGAAAAATGCATTCACATTGGTTAAATTGAGACTTTTGAAAGGTTGCATTTTTGTACGGAACCTATTCTATTTGATGAGGTTTTATTTCCAGACAATGTGACATGAGGTTCCAACACTGGATTGTTATAACGCATTAATTTAAGTCATAATATTCATTTTCATCCATGTGCTACCTAATCTGCATCATTTTCTGCTTCCATTTACTAAATGCTCACATTAAAACACATCCTGCCATAAAATGTCAACTTTAATTATAACAAAGCTCAGATAAAAATCTGCTTATCAGAACATTTAGTTCTCCCAACTAGCCCACAAATACAATACGCCTTCATAGATTAGATAGCAACCCTGGCAGTTCTGAAGAGTACAATCAGAGGCCTCATAATTGATAATAAATCAAGTTTTATGTGACAGGAATATGCTCTTGTTCATTACAAAATGGTCTTAATAAGCAGATGGTTCCTTTTTGTGTTGTTGTTTGTCAATATTATTGTTCAGACCAGAAAAAGTGCAACATGTTCTTAAATCTGATGAATTTTATTTGCATATTTAAAAGGGTAAACAATAATGCAAATAAAATCAATTTTTGTAATTGAAAGTCTAATAAATATGTTGTAAAGCTGCATATGTGTTGTTTGATGAATCTGCAATTTCTGAGTGTATTTTAGGAATATTAATGTCACATGTGTCATTAATAATGCAGTATTCCAAGCCAGATTCAAAGGCTGCAGCGGTTTTGGAGGTCAAATGATACACTTGCAAACAATATGATCTCAACTTAATATCATCCACTGTATGGGATACAGCTTTCTTGCGCTGAAGAACAACAATCAGTCATTGTAGCTAGACTCTGTATTTGACAATAACTGCACATTTTTATGGCCTTGAGACAGTGGCTCCTTCACATATTTGTGTTTGTCAGATTTAACCTTATACAAGAATGCAACTCAGTCAATCATATAAAAACATCACGTTTAAAGTCTTTTATAAGCCCGAATCCAATCTAGGCTTAAAGTGTTGTTCCTGATTAGAAAGCACAGGCGATTCTGGGCCGCCACTTTACGCACATGCATTTAGCCCCGTTTTACCAGAACGCTGCTCATTTATTTGTGTGCTTTTATTTAGGACAAATTTTAACCAAAGAAAAGAATCCACATTTTGGCATCGGTGGGAATGTTTGGCAATTGTTGATTAATTACATTATTCAAGCTGGTTTCTTCTGCATGTTTTGACAACGCAGACTGCTACCTAATCAAATGCCAAGGAAGCTGTTGGAAACATGTGGTTGCCACTTCTTGTATCATAATTACAGCACAATGTTGAGCATGGAATTATACAGTTCTGCTTGTTTACTGCTACATAAAGACTTGGATGTCATGTACAGAATTTCTCTGTTGCTTTTTGTATAAAAAAACAAGTGATGTGTTTGTGAAACACTATGTCCCCTTTTGAGTGATTTTGACCCATATATTTGACCTTTGACCTTGAAGGATGACCTTGACCTTCACCCTTCGCAACTCAAAATGTGCAGCTCCATGAGATACACATGCATGCCAAATATCAAGTTGCTATCTTCAATATTGCAAAAGTTATGGCCAATGTTAAAGTTTGTGCAAACAAACCAACAAACCAACAAACAAACAGACAGGGCATAAACAATATGTCCCCCAGTCTGACATAAAAATACATATTAAACAACATCAAAACCAAAAGAGCTTCTTACATCTTACTTTATATGATATACAATTATGCAAACAGATCAAGAGGCCATTCAATGAGACCCATATTTTGAACTGGGAAACGACATTTATCAAAAAGCACCATATAAATAACATATTTTAATTATAATTATTGTTTCAAATGTACCACTATTCACAACAGTAATAGTTCATGCTGCTAATATTCATTAAAATACAAACAGACCATGGGGTGAAAAATAAAAGTAGAAAATGTAAATCATTCAGAAAATAAAACCTTTGTATCTAAAACCAATCTTATGAAACCACACAAATATTCCTTGTTGGGAATCATTGAATTTAGACTGTGCAAAAGCCCTGTGCAAACTGTTTTCTTTATTCTATAAAGAAGTCATCAGAACCTTTTATTTACATAATCGAGGCCTATTTACTCTGCAAGACCTCTTTTCAAACCATATCTTTCATTGCTTTCAAGTATTTATTGGCAGGCTTAATAGCCAAGTTTTTGAAATCTTTTGCCCTTTCAGCGGAAACAAGGTTTTAAAGCTTTTCTAAACATAAATATCGAAATGACTTTACATTGATTACAAACCTATAACCCTAACACAGGAATACTTTGTACTTCAAAAATCCCATGTTTGAGGTAAGTTTTAAGTGACGCAAGATTCCATCGTGTTTACTTTTAATGAAAGACCGAATCTTACATGCAAATGCATTTTCAACATGGTGCGCATGTTTCATTGTTTGTTGAACATAACAATCTCGTATCTAACCTGTAGATCTTTATTTCATGCTGATATGTGCACAACCTGCCTGATTTTTTATCAGATATTCTGTAGTGTTTGCTGATAATCTTTAAAATATTATCTGCATTTTGGGCCAATTCATACATTTTTTATCTACAAGATAAGCTTTAATGGTACATATAAATATGAAAGAACATTGAGTACATAAAAAACAGTATGATATCAAAAACACACTTGTTTGTGCTGTACAGTGATTGAATGAATCTGAGCCAATATATTTCTCAAATCTGAATTAATGAAGCAGAGACATACAAATATAATACCCATCTAGCTCTACAACTTGAAAACTTGTGCACAACATTTTTGTTACTGACACATTGCAATGTCTGTATTTTTCATGGCTTACTTTAAAAGGCCACATTTATAAGAACTTATAATACGGTTCTTAAAGTGCGCATTATTATATTTGAATAGTAAGATTAATTCATGAATACAAGTACACATTTTGGCCATTCATTTATTTAGTAACTTTATTATGTAATGTTACAATAATCATACTTATTACCAAGTGAGTTAAAAGACTGTTCAAATAGTACAGATATTTGCTTTTTGCTCTGGGGAAGTAGATATAATTTAAGTCAATTTTTTACCAAAGAGATTTTCTAGTTGCTCTAGGGCAGTACATTTAAGAAAACATTTTACCATAGTATTGAAGGTAAACAAATTTTGATGATTTTCCAATAATATATATGTCTCATATACATATATGAATTTACAACTGGAATGTAATAATTGTTGTAACATGGTAAAACTCTAATTTCAAGGATTTTCTAATTAACTATGGAAATTTAATGAGATAACATGTCATGAGTATAACTTCCTCTTTAAGAAATGTATTTTTTAGGTACTGAAAAATATCAATTAATCATGAAAATCATGAAAGATCTTGCATGTTTGTGGGAAACGCCTTAGAAGCCACTAATTGGCACAATCCAATACAATACAAACAAGAGCTGTCAGAGGACAGCACGCTCGACTATTCAAGTGCTTGACAGTATAAAGTACAACATGTAAGCCATCATGGGAAAATTGTTTATTTTCAATAAGGTAAAGGTAAATATAGTCATTTTCTAACTGGAAGAGGACCATAATTGAAACATATTGATCGCTTATGTTTTAAAGAAGTGGTACATTAATAATTTATAGACGATTCTGAGTTCAGGTATATTTTCCACAATCTAGTGAACATTTGTAAAGACATAAAACAAACTAATATGATAATATTTCAAGTTTGATAGCAATAGTTTGGGTGGGATGGTTGGACGGTCTTAAAAAAAAATGTTATTTTTACCATGTTTAAAATAAAATGGGTGGGGGTGGAGAGGGGGAATAATGAGAATAAGAAAAA